>JARFNR010366528.1:0-10535 GCA_030323935.1 Semibalanus cariosus
CCCCCCGGGGGGGGGGGGGCGGCCGCCTCCGCCGCCCCCCCCCCCTTGGATACGTGCCTGGGCTAGGACCGCCGCTGGGACCACTGCTCGGCTCAGTGCCTCGCTGAAGCTCCCTGCCGAAGCTCGGTTTAAGCCTCGCTGAAGCTCCCTGCCGAGCTTGGTTTGAGCCTCGCTGAAGCTCCCTGCCGAAGCTCGGTTTGACATTTCGCCGCACTTGAATACTGATGAGCCCCGGCGACCAGGCGCACCCAACAGCCCCTATTTTCCGCGACGTGACTCACAATGGAAAGCAAACAACCAAACCGAATCTCTCAACGGCATAAATAACACAAGCAGCGTGCGTTGGGCTCAGTTTGGCAGCAATGTGGTAACTCTACACGTGTCTGTTCTTTCAGATATCTACTTCAACGTGACGCTGCGGCGGAAGACGCTGTTCTACACGGTCAACCTCATCATCCCCTGCGTAGGCCTCTCCTACCTCTCTGTTCTGGTCTTCTACCTTCCAGCCGACTCTGGCGAGAAGGTCGCCCTCTGCATCACGATCCTGCTCTCGCAGACCATGTTCTTTCTGCTCATCTCCGAGATCATCCCGTCCACGTCGCTGGCGGTGCCGCTGCTCGGCAAGTACCTGCTCTTCACCATGATCCTGGTCACCATCTCCGTCATCTCCACCATCGTCATCCTCAACATCCACTACCGCAAGCCGTCCACGCACCGGATGGCGCCCTGGGTGCGCCGCTTCTTCCTGCAGGAGCTGCCCCGCCTGGTGCTCATGAAGGTGCCACAGAAGGAGCCGCCGCCGGTGCCGGCCGCATTCGTACCCAGCCAGCCGCCGGCGGCAGGTCTGCCTGGACAGTACCACCAGGTACATGCAGAGATTGCAGAGAGCGCTCGGCTACAGGCGCTGAATTTCTTTGATGATGAGCGCCGCCTTCCGTACGAGATCGAGCGCGCCATCCACAACGTGCAGTTCGTCCACCACTGCTGGAAGGTGCAGGACCAGTTTGACGAGGTGGGCTGATGCTCCTTGCTCTGCATGTTGAGTCCTGTTTGTCTGGAAAGTATACCTGTAGCTAGCGCTGAGTCTGTAACTCCCTGTAGTGCTGGAGCGACATGCGACATCTGCTGATTGAGCACTACGGCACGCTAAACTGAGAAATGTATATGCGCTAGTTTGGCCAGTTATTTGGATAGTAAGCCGTCAATGACTGGATAAGATGATGAACAGTTAACTCAATTCGGCATTATATTCTAATATTTTTTTACAGAGCTTTCGTTTCTGGGAACCTTAGTATTTACAACTCAATGAGCAAAGTAAGATTCCCAGAACCGAAAGCGATGCGAAATCAAATATTGAAATATATTACCTAATCTAGTCCACTGTTCTGTGTTTATTTTCATATCTATTCCGAGCACGTTTTCATTTGCATGCACATTTTAAACCCGTACCAAGTATATATTCAAATGTATGCGGGACAGCTCGGTGTTTTTTTTCTTCTTCAATTGTCTTGTAGACACATTGTTGAGATTAGCCAGGCTAAAAAATAAAAGCGTTTTCACAATTTTTGAATTGGTCAGATGCTGTTTCCCTGCGTCAAACGGGTATTCAGCATTAAGTTTTTAAATTAGTCTCTAGGTAACTTTTACCACCATTGTTTGTGGTCCCTTTTTCTTGTCCATCAGATGATCTCCCACAAATGTGCTTCTTATTTTTACAAAACAATTATATTTTCCTGAATGTGCCGCTGTTGCAACGAGATGACCTCCCACATACGTGTCTCAATGTACGGTGACTTCACAATATAATGTTATATAGAGATGTTAGTTAGGTGAACTGGTATAGATAAGTAATGCATGCTCACGGCCCTTTTCCTAAAGTCTACCTTGGCCGAATGTGTGCTGTAGGATATTATACAGTATATACCGCTATCTGTACCACGCACACACAGTAATATACCAAAACGACTTTCAAACAGTTGCTGTCCCAACAACATGCAGACATATGAACCTCTTATCACCTTACCACCCCAGCACTGTAGCTCGTGTGTGAAATGTTGATGTGTCAGCCGGCACTGTTACCTCTCGTGCCTCGCCCTGTGACAGTGTGTATACCGCACGTGACCTGACTGCTGCGATGCTGCAGCGCCGCTGTCAGCACGCCTATTTGGCTATCCACCCAGGCAGCAGCAGTCGTTAGCTGGCCGACTGCCATTCCGAGGCGGCTGCGCACCAGTTGAGCGAGTCGCCTTTCTCGGCTACGAGCCGGGCGGGGCCGGCTCGGACTCGATTGCCCGCCACGAGCAGCTGTGCCTTGCGTCTCGATTCGGGTCCACCGGTGCTGCGTTAGTAAACAGCCGTGTTTGAGTGTGGAGATCCAGGCTGGGGGGGGGGGGGGGCAGGGCAGAGGGAGCAGTGGCGATGGCCGTTTGGGTTACAGGCTAGACAGAGTGGGCCTGAGCGGGCCTGAGGTTGATCCAGCTTGATCCAGCTTGACCTGGCTCGACCTGGCTTGACCCAGCCTGACCGAGTCTGTCCCAGCCTGACCCAGCCTAACCCAGTCTGACCCAGTCTGACCCAGCCTGACCCAGCCTAACCCAGCCTAACCCAGCCTGACCCAGCCTGACCCAGCCTGACCCAGCCTGACCCAGCCTGACCCAGCCTGACCCAACCAAATCCAGTCTGACCAATGCTGACCCATCCTGACCAATCCAAACCCGCCCCAACCCAGTCTAACCCAACCCACCGGGCCCACTCCATCTGAACCCATCTCGTCCAAGCCAGCACGCAGGCTGAGTGTCTGCAGCAGCAACAGCAGCCTGGCCTCGGCGGCAGCCTCGGGGGCGGCGGCGGCAGCGGCCTGGCAGCCGGCGGCCGGCGCGGCCGGCGGCTCTATTGATCGTCGGCACCGGCGTCTGATTTCAGGAGGACCAGGACTGGGCGTTCATCGCCACCGTCATCGATAGGGTGCTGCTGATCGTCTTCGGCTTGGTCACGCTGCTCGGCACCTTCGTCATACTGTGCGAGTCGCCGTTCCTGTACGATACGACGCAGGCGATCGACATTAAGCTGTCCGAGGTCGCTCACCAGATGGGTATGTTTGCGGGGGAAGTGTGAAACGGGGCGGTGACGGTGGCGGTGACGGCTGAACAGGGCGGTGACCGGGGTCGTGGCATGTTGACGGATAGGTGACGGGGTGACAAGGCGGTGACACTAGGGGGCGATGACAGGGGTGGTGACGTTTGGGCGGGGTGGTGACGTCCGAACAGGGTGGTGAAGTGTTAAAAGAAAATATTTACGTTTTTAGTTATTTTTTTCTGCATTATCTTAAGACACATGTATGGTATCAAAATGATCGCGTCTCAATTTAAAGGTGAAATAACAACTTTTCATATTTCGATAATTAAAATTTTGAAAATGAAAATATATGTACTTGTATGCTGTGACGAACGGTATGATCCTTCTTTATATCAGGCGTGACATATCTGTCGTTTTTCTTTCATTTGAAAGCACTGTGACTATGTTCCTGAAACAAATCACCGACACTTAATAGGTCGTTATTGGGTGCATAAATTAACTTTCGATTTAATTGCCATTTTGTGCGATTGTTCGTTGATTGTTTTGGAAATACTGATTCATTTTGTTGATAAGCTAAAGCATTGTATTAAATACAGCCAGAGACAAAACTATGCAAAACCCTTCATGTTGAAAACAAATGAACCATTATGACAATTATTTTCAAAAATTGAGGGCCGCAACCACTAACTAGGCCGTCGTTTGGTGCATAGGTTAACTGCCAATTGGGGTATATTTGTATTAAATGTTTGTTGATTGTTAATGATAGAAGGGCACATAATCATAAAAGACAGAGTGCAAGACATATTTTCTATACCATTTTGTCATTAAGCAATTCCGGATTTTGGTGGGACCGAAATTATTTACCAAGTAAGTACTTCCGAATATCGGTCGTTAAAAGTATGGGACGCTTATGAACTTTAACTTGAAGAATCTTTCGGTAGGAATGTTTATATACAAAATGTGATCAATTTACAAAACATTTTGGTCTTTTCTGCCGATTTCAAGTAGTTACTCCATTTTTGTGGGAAATGGTCAATATATCCCTTTAACGGGACGGTAATGGGGCAGTGACGTGTTAAAGGAGCGGTGAAGTGTGGATCTGGCGGGGAGTGTGGATCTGGCGGGTGAATAGGGCGCTGACGGGCTGACACTCAACACATGTCAGGCAGGATACAAAATGTCGAAAAACGTGCTGTCAGCTTGATAAAACTTTGGGAGTTCGTGCTAAGAAAGGCGAAAACACAGCATGTTCCGTCTGTCGAAAGCGTCTGAAGTTCGCAGATCCGGTAGCTATTAATAGATAATACATTCCGTTATTTTCTGTAGGGGTAATTCCAAAGTTCCTGAAACTTTGTAGCAAGTTCTCGTTAATTTTGAGAAGTCAGCTCTGGCAGATGTGGGCAGTGGGTGTGGATCGGAGAGGTCTCAACGGCCATATTGAACGAGACTAGTGGTGGACAGAATTGTCCCGGAACTTAAGAACGCTTAACGGCGGACCTTGTATGCAGAACGCTGTGTGCTGAAGGTAATTTGCTTAACATTTGAGAACATCGGGTGTTGTGGGTCTGACGCCGATGATGTAAAATGCTGCATTTAGGACGTTGTATGTTGGGTGCAAACACCGCACGTGCTGCGTTGGACACCGGAATTTGTGCCAAACGTTGAACGTCTGACGCTTTACTGTGGACTTTGAATGTTAGAGACCGGACATTGTGCGGTTTGCAGCTTCTGCCGAGTTGATGTACCGCTTTGCCGGAGTTTCTGATGTGACAATATTGGCCACGATATGTAGGTCATTGACGGATCGGACGGGTTCACACTTCACAGCTTTTCCAATGCAATGGTAGGGTCATAGCCATCTAACTTTGGGTTAGCCTGACCAACTCTTGTCAGATTCGTAGGAAGTCCTGTGTATAACCAGCCTGTCCCAGACATTTTATAAATTTAGTCCGAACCTTTGAAGGAACAAATTTCTGGCATCAGAGCTCTTCGCTAAGTATAGCTGTTGCGCGAATCCTGACGCCTACCACTCGAACTCGTAATTCAGTTCCCATTCGGACTGAATATGTGAAATACCTGGTAAAGTAAGTAGTGAAAGTGTAACTTGCTCTTTTGTTGAAACATGGTTCGCTCAGCCCCTAACGTCATTTGACCCGTCTGGGGCTGCTGTCACCATCCGGAGGTCATCTCAGTCACGTGCAAAATCGAGGGCCGAAGCCACCAGAAACATCCTGCGAGGGTGGGCAAGTTTCCAATCTGGCGTTCTACCAACTGATATATGTAGGTGAACGTGTATTGCCTAATAGTTAACATAACCTTTCTGAACCGTACTCTTAAAATAGCCTAAAGACGTATGTCACAACTTCTGGAAAATTAGGATACACCCGTTATCATTATCTTTATGTTATAACAAAGTAAAAATATTGTCCGAAGCTCTAAAGAAGCACCTTTACGAGTGGTTTCCATTGTCATGCCTTGTGTCTCCCCGCCGTTTCTTTGGGTGGGTGGAGGTGCTGTAAGCTCCTGTAGGTAAGGTACAGTCGCCCAGTCTGCGGGTGGAGGTGCTGTAAGCTCCTGTAGGTACCTACAGTCGCCCAGTCTGAGTGTCGCTTTGTCTCACTTCTCAACTCCATCATCCCATTGCTGCATGGCCAGAGTTGGCTAAAGCGCTATCATTCCAACAAAGTCATTTTCGGTGGAGCATTATGTTTGACCGCTGGAGCAAGACATCGCACCGTAAAACGGCATGCTTTGTCCATTCCTGCTGCTATTTCGCCCGTGTGGTGGCCAGTTATCTGGCAACTCACACAAAGAAAACTGGGCGAGATTGTGCCCAATTTGTGGAGATTTTCGGAGCAGCCCAGTGGCAGAATGTCCTGTGATCCTGTCACGCTTCGACAGGCATTTCCGTCACATTTTAGACTGGGTTTTTCTACTGCTTTACGACTGAACCCCTATTTTCTAGCTCAAGTAGTTACATTTGTGATTCATCGGAGGGTTGCCTTTCAGCGGTCCTGATGCCTGTGAGACTAAAGCTGGAATCCGTGCGTTGTTCAGGGAAAACGGCAATACTGGCCCCGGCAGTATCGATTTCGTATCGTTCTGGCGGTGGCTGTGGCCTGGCTGGTGTTTCTGAGGTCGGCGTCACCCCGGTAGCTGGGTGATCTGAAAAGGAAGCACGATCGCGGTCGGCGGAGTGTCACTGTGTTACCGCTGAACAAAGGCCGTTCGTCACCGCTCACAAACATCCGCCGTCTCAGCCGACCACAAATCGGACAGGCTGGGCGCGAGCAGACAAATCAGACAGACTGGGCGCGAGCAGACAAATCGGACAGGCCGGGCGCGCGAGCAGACAAATCGGACAGGCTGGGCGCGAGCAGACAAATCGGACAGACTGGGCGCGAACAGACAAATCGGACAGGCTGGGCGCGAGCAGACAAATCGGACAGGCTAGGCGCGAGCAGACAAATCGGACAGGTTGGGCGCGAGCAGACAAATCGGACAGGTTGGGCGCGAGCAGACAAATCGGACAGACTGGGCGCAAGCAGACAAATCGGACAGGCCGGGTGTGAGCAGCGTTTCCGCAGAGGCGGAACTCTTGTTGCAAACAGTGACCACCAAGTCTGAGCGGCCATACTCTGGTCGCTGAGACTACATAGTACCATACCATGAACCATTAACCACCGGGTCTGAATCGTCATAACTGTCACTATCGAGTTTAAATTGCTATATAATCACTGCAGAGTCTTCGTTGTCAACCGGATCTTAACAGTTATACGGTGTGTGTGACGATTGAGTATGGACTGTTATAGACAAAAGTATAAACAGTTATATCGGGACTTCACCTGACGGGATAGATGGCGCCGCAATATCACCTCAACTGAAGTAATAATGACAATGTATTGCGAGGTCAGCGTTGTTGCTTTTCTTCTCGAGGGCTATCCATCCACGATTCATTATACCCCCTGTAATATGGTGAAGTAAGCCGCATTTGAAGCAATCGAGGAGCAACAATTGCTGTTAGGGGAAAGATATGTAGATGTTTTACGATCTTTGCACGATCTTGTGATCTTTGGACTGCCGTTGTCTGCCAAACAGTTTTGTGAGATCAGGCGCTGGACAAGAGGCGAGCATAGCACAATGACTAAATTGCCGGTATTTGGGACATCTCCTGTCTAATGCACGCATTTATGGCCCGACTGGCCATAAATGCGCATTTATGGCCTGTTTATGCAATATGCATGTTTGTAAGCTTTTCCATGTCATATCGCAGTGGATGCAAAGATGAGTAAAATGCTCATCTGACGGAACGGGACTGACATTCTATGGACATTTGAGGGACATCCGACGTACATATGATGGACATATTATCGGACGGTTGACGGGACATCTGAAGAGCCTTTGACGGGACATCTGTCGGGTCATCTGGTCGACATCTGACGGACATCTGACTGACGGACTGATGAGTACTGAACGGACATCTGACGGACATGTGTTGACCATGTGACGGGACATATGAAGGGCCCGCCCGCCGATGTGGAGTTGATCCGCGTGTGACAGGACAGCATGCGAGCCGGCTGGAGTGTGACGCGTGCCACGGAGGGCCGGTCAGGCCAATCAATCGCCGCCTCCGCTCCCCCGGGCAGACTGCTTAGTATTGGGCATACTTATTGGGCAGACTGATTAGTATTGGGCAGACTGCTTGTTATTGCTTAGTATTACTGACATGTCGGCACCAGTGGCGTATTTATATATCCGTCAAGGGGGGGGGGGGGCGGGGCAAAGCCTCAAGGGGCGCCAGACTCTTGCATGAGGGCGCCGTCAGCGAAAGGTGTTGTTGAGGGGGGGACGGGTAGGCTCCGATACATTTCCGAGGGCGCCCTCCCGGCTCCCACATACCTCTAAAGCCGCCTTCCGATGCATCTCTGAAGGCGGCATCCCACTTAGCTCCAAAGGTGACCTCCGATACAACTTTGAAATCGCCCTCCCACATACCTCCAAGGGCGCCCTCCGATACACATCTGAAGGTGTCCTCCCACATATACCTTCAAAGGCGCCCTCCGATACACTTCTAAATGAGCCCTCCCACACGCCTCTAAAGGCGCCCTCCGATACACCTCTGAAAGCGCTCTCCCACATACCTCCGAAAGCGCCCTCCGATACATCTACGAGGGCGCCCTCCCAAATAGCTCCAGAACCGCCCTTTGTGAGACCAGAGGCGCCCACCACCTCACATTCAGCGAAGGGCGCCTTTGGAGGTATGTAGGGAGGGCGTCCTCGGTATTCGGAGATATGTATCTGAGGGTGCTTTTGGACTATGTGGGTGGGCGCCTTTGGAGGTATGTGGGAAGGCGCCTTTAGAGGTGTATAGGAGCGCGCCTTACATTCGGTGGAACGCGACTCATATTCAGGCGCATATCATGAACCGAAGGCGCCTTCGTTGCATCAGGGGCCTTCGGTGCATGAGGGCGCCCTCGGCGCCCAAGGGGGATGACGCAGTTGCCCCTAAATACGCCCCTGGTCGACACCGAGAGGAGAGATATCACGTGACGGCCCGACACGGCCGACTGGTGACCAGTTCACCTGCCGGCGTCCGAACGATAGAGCTGCGTGTGTCCTTATAAGGGCATGTTCTGTGTAGACGTGTGACGGGCTGGCTGCAGCGCTGGTCCCACATCTCTTGCTCAATGTTGTCGCCAGGGTTGCGGCGGTGACTGTACGGTGTGGATAGTCAGTCTCGAGTCTGATCGGCTCGGCAGCAATAACATGAACTGATGTTACAGCTTCCGACGTGCGTGTGATCATTGATTCACGGGTGTATGTTTGTGTGTTTGTTTGTTTGCGCGCGTGTGTGTGTGTGCGTGTGTTTTGCCAACCTTGCCGTATGCTCCCGTTGTACAAGGGCTTGAGGTCACGGAGTTGACCGGAGTGCAGCATGACCTGAGCTCAATCGGTTTTTATCGTCACCAGACGTATGTGTTGCAGCAGTTGCTTTGCCAGGTGTGAGAGGTACGTCAGACGTGCCAATATGATGCGTCATCAGACGTATATGGTGCGTTATCCGACGTACATGGTGCGTCATCAGACGTATATGGTGCGTCATCAGACGTATATGGTGCGTCATCTGACGCATATGGCGCGTCATCAGACGTATATGGTGTGTAGCCAGGCACACCGTATGTGGGGGGGGGGGGGGTGCGAGGGTGATGCGTGCGATGGCTCAACGTATATGAGGCTCAATGCTGCTGATAGGTTCCCCTGGGGATGTTTTGTGCGTCGAGAGTGACGTCATTAGCTGCGTGACAATCAACGATCGTTTGCTCTCTACGCTGTTACTTCTGTGGGTGTCAATAAACTGGAAGTTTCGGTTGCTGGTGTTTTTGCGGGCCGCAGATGTTTCTGACTGCTGTGTTGTTATTGCCAAAGCTGTTCGTTGGGTAGTTTGTCGGGTACTTTAGCGCGTTTAATTAACTTCCTCGCCTACTTCCTCGCTCTCTGTAAGCTCCTCCAAAAATTGTTGTATGGTGCAATTACATAGGTACTGGTTGAAGTCATCCTCCACTTACCGCTTAATAAAATGGGTTATGACCTGAAAGCTAAGATCGCAGCGGGAGTTTATTAGTTTTATTGTATATTTTATTGCAGTAAGATTTCGGACGCAGTATTCGTTTATGTGACGTTTTGTAGCCATTTTGTTATTCAACACCTCAATACTGTCGACACGGTGACCAAAAGCTTTGAGTAATAATATTAAGATAATTTATTTATGTACCACCCCACATCCCATCCCACTTACTTTATGTTCTGTAAAACTTCGCTGGCTCAGTTATGTCTAGCCGGAGTTTTGGCCGCTCTTTTTCGATCATGCCGGCAGAATTGATAAGCGAAGTTCTAATGTGAAATGCAATGAACATTTGTAACATTTTTATTTAGTGGCCAATTTATCTTCCAACTATGGTGTTATTCTGACTTTTATGTCTCATTCTGGCAGCGCCATATTCCATCCCGATGAAAGTCATCAAGATTTGCCCATAAAGTTTACAGCCGTTCGTCATCAAGTTTATCTTCTTGCGAAAACAGATGTGATAGTTTCCCTGTTTTCTTACGAACACCATTAACAGGATAGTTTTGCAAATTCTACACGAGGCAAGAGCTGAACACCAAACACAGCATACGTCATAATAACGCGTCATACAAAATCTAACTCGAATCTAAATGAAATCAGCACCACGCATTCAACAATAGATACAGTGGTTCATTTCCGCATACCTTTGGCACCATTGTAGAAAGCAGTTGTATGCCACTGATTGCAGCAACGCGCCATCACACGGTAACAGCAGGCAAGCTAACAGCGCCGCGACACCATAACGGTCTTCAACGTATGTACTATTGGTTCCAAAATAAGTGTCCCGCTGGGTTGGCCGGCACAGCAGTTAAAGGGAATATACCGCCTTGGGAAA
>JARFNR010366639.1:0-10530 GCA_030323935.1 Semibalanus cariosus
GAGAGCGAGAGCGAGAGCGAGAGCGAGAGCGAGAGCGAGGGCGAGGGCGAGGGCGAGGGCGAGGGCGAGGGCGAGGGTGAGGGCGAGGGCGAGGGCGAGGAGTTTGGTAGAGAGGGATGAGGAGGAGTTTGGTAGAGAGAGATGAGGAGGAGTTTGGTAGAGATGGGTGGTGGAGGTTGGCAGAGGAGACGAGAGTACGATGGAGGTACTTCAGAAGGTATATCAAACAGCTTCGAAGGATGCCTTCTTTGTGGTGTGCCTTTTTATACCACGAACGATTATTTTTTATATTCTGCCAATTGTGTTGTTCATTAATGTCTTCACAGCAGATAAATGAAGTTATATTTCCGTTGAAGCCATTTAATGCCAACCATCCGTATATTTCGTAAATAAAGTTATTTTCTTCGCCGACACCCAGCTGCGACACTAACAACACCACACACAGACTAATGTCTCGATTCAATTTCCCCCCACCAATCTCCAAGCATATATCACGGCAGTGCGATCGTCCGATATATGACAAACACGACACTTATCTATTTGTTTTGAGCTGCAGAAGTTGTGTCACACAAAACGCTCCCGCTGAGAATGATGGTGGCCGTGGATACAAACTGCTGGCTGCAGACTCTCGGGTGATGTATGAGACACTGTAGCTCGCTCGAGCGTCCAGCGGGGAGACATGGGCCCATTTAGTGGCACTGCGGGAGCTGGAGCGATTGTAGCCAGACACTGAAGCTGATCTATCTCGATTGTCCACTGGCTACAGTCACCCGGGGCGTGCTTCGGAAAATTAATATGTTACTCAACACATGGCGGGAAAATGAACGTTGCTGTACGTTTGGCGGAGAAATTGGTAAGTAAATCTTTGTTGAGAAATTGTTAGATTCAAACGCATGACAACTAGGTTTTTGAAGTAGTGGGGCTTAGATCCCTTAACGGATCATTTTTTGTTCCGTCGCTTCCTGTTTACCTAGGCCCACAACCATCCTTTCCAAATATTTAGGTTGTGATGTTAATTACTAAATGCCTTTCGCAATAGGTTATGAAAACTATGCCCATTACCTGCCCCACGTATAAAATTCCAAACAATGTTTCCATATATTTCTGTTAACGCCTTATTTATCAACGACATTCGAACCCCACAGGGGCTCAAGTGAGAACACATGCACACGTTGCTGGAGCGAAAGCTGAAATCTCGCATTCCAGTATCTCAATATCCTAAATGCGCGAGTAAGTGCTCCAAACAGCTTGAAGGCCTGCCAACTGTCTCTTCCTCCTTCGAGACAGTCGGGCCGCCAGCCTGCCGTGTCGGGTTAGGTTGGGCCCGGTCGGGTCGCGTCGCTTCGCGTCGGTTCGGGTCGGGTCTAGTGGAGTCAGGTTGGGTTGGATCGGGTCAGGTCGGGTTGGGCGAGGTCGGGCTAGGTCAGATCAGGTGTTTCCAGCTCGATTTCTGGACAGGATCAGGTCATGTATGGTCGGCTCAGGTCGGGTGAAGTCAGCTCAGGTCAGATCAAGACCATCTGGGTCAGGTCCGGTCAGTTCAGCTTCGGTCAGCTCAGGTCAGTTCCGGTTAGGACGGGCCAGATCAAGCCCCACGACCTGTCACCACCCCGGCTCCGCTCCGCCGCGGCTCCGCTCCGCCGGACCAGGTGGACTGATCCCATTATAGATATCACCTCTCTCGAGGATGGATATCGCCTCTCTCCGAGGATGGATCGCGCCAAATAACGCCCAGGGGCACGCCGAAGATGGAAAGGAACGTCGCCGTCACCGGGGGATCCTGTCACGAGGTGGATAGAAGCGTCCACATTCCACGGACGAGAGGACGCGTGATTTAAACGGGCGCAACCATGACCCAGGATTACAAAATATAAAAGGCGAGGTGTTTCCGAATGCTGCATATGCGAAGGGAGTTTGTTAGGCCGGATTCGTTGGTCTTCTGAGGGGTGAAAAGATGACGGAAGCTGCGTGAGATGCCGCAGGGCAGCAAAGACTTGTGAAGATAAGACACCCAATATTATTTCACATGCATTCAACAAAATTGGGAACTACACCCTCTACTTATCAAACCCCATTGACCAGACTTTCCGCTTTGCGTCTGCTACATTCATTTTGTGCGTGCACACAAATACGCATAAACATGTGCAAGTGCATGAATCTGACCAGCGTTTCACGACCTGGACATTGTTATTCTAGTGAAGGGACCAGGCAGGGCCCCGTCCAGGCCGTGTGGTGGTCAGTGCGGCAGACGGCGCCTCAGTTGAGTAGTCGGTGGGCCGGTCGCTCGGTGGATATGGTGCACGTCGTGAAAAGCGTCCGAGCAGCGTTTCTCTCGGGAAGAGCACTGGTGTCGCCATTGGATGGGCAGGCAGAAGATTGACTTTTCCACGAAACTAACAGATGACTTCGAGATGTGGCGCTATTACAACTTCATCCATAATTGCGCATTACATTACAGCTTCATTTCCGTTTAATTTCCCTGCTGATACTTTTGGACGGCCGATGTGTCCTGCCCTCGTAAGCATTCAAGTTTAATTATTTTCCTTATTTATTTAGTCGTGCTATTCGACAACAGGCAATGTACCCAATTACAGCGAACATCGTTGTTTGCATACGTTTAACATATACTTCGGAATGGATGTTCCAGAAAAATGGGTGTTACCTGCAGAGGGCCACACTAACTTGACCAGCCGCTTTTATGACTCACCAGGCACTCGGACTGCCGCCATGGCAGCTGCTGCCATACCGTTACACGCTCGCCACTCTCAGTCTGCGTAATTAACTGCTGTACGCAGAATGGTAGCCAGCACTCACAGGGCGGGTGTTATTCCAGCCCGCGGGGTCACTGAAGGCGCGTCAGGTACCCAGCAGCGCTACAGGTCGACCGACCAGCGGAAGGTGGTAATTAGCTTGTAATGGCGAAGTGTTCATACACACAGTGGTGAGGAACATGGGTGCAGAAGGCTGGTAAAGTGGGCCGACCCGGGACAGGATGCCGGTTCAGCCCAGCCTCTCGGTTGGTAGGTACAGTTTACTATGAGGAGGACCGGAGTCTTATCAATTTTTACATTTTAATCATATTTACACAATGCTACTGAATCTTAAACAAAAGTGGCAAGGGAGCGCGTTTCCACTTCTCTCTTGAGTTTCGCTTCTTATCGCTCATTGATGACGCATGTTAAGCGATAGGATTAGTAAAACCTGCAAAGTTAATTTACTTGAACTAAACGCAGCATGTATAATATGCTTCGTTGAAGCGAGATTGGTCGTCATCTGAATTATGATGTAGATATGTATCATAATTTTTGCTAGTACAGCTGATTGATAAAACCACTTCGGTTGGACCAATTTCCAACTAATGAGTAACGTTGCGGACCAGGTGCGGACCAGGCAATTTAAATTCATCAAATATACATAAACAAACGTGAATGACGCGGTATTTTAAACTTAAGCAGATAATCGTCTTTTCAAAAATGGCTTAGTTCAAATAATTTGGACAATATTCACTTCGAAATATTCCTCTGGATTTGATAAAAATTATTGATGCACATCAAGGACCTAAATGTCCGTACATACATTGCGCTTGGCTCATAACGAAATACCATCCTCCTAAATTATGACGGGTATGTCCGTAACATATGCGGGTGTTTACAGCATTCGGGACGCCTGCCGTCACACACGGTGAAATGTGTCCGTCGCTGTCTGTGTCTGGGAACGGAGAGCGGGAGACACAATTATGGTAACCGATTCACACCCCATGCGGTCTTCAGCGCTGCGTCTAACAGGGTGTAACTTACTGCCGTCAGCAATTTGTATCCTATCGGTGGAAAATGACTGTGCGGTATGCAAATTTGTCAAAACGAAACACAATAACTTTGCTAAAGTCACTTAGTCTGTGTCAATATTTTCGGTCCGCCTTTAAAAAAAACTTCACTGCAGCATTTGACTCGCATCCGTGGGCCAGTTCCGTCGGTCTCATTTCTGACTTCATAACACGTAACACTTGCCCGTTGCCAGTTACCTCTCCTCTACCGCATCTGAGGGCGGCTTAGAAGACCACTGTGACGAGCCGTGGCGCTCCTCACCGGTCAGACAGTCTGAGACGATTGAAGGGAGTGTCTTGGCCTCAGAGGACCACTGTGGCCCTCCGCTCTCCATTGATAAGGCGCGCACGTCCGTCGGATCTCAGGCCGGACAGGCGACGACGCGCGGCTGCCTTTTTGTGGCTCCGAATAGGGTGGCGCGTCGCATGAGAGCGCGGCCGATAAGGAGGCCCTTCCGGCTGGCCGGCGCCACACGACGGCTGGGCACCGCTGTTCTTATATCCACAGAGCTCGGCTCCAACATCCAAGTCAAATAACATCAGAACACAATCGGCCCACGATGGTTTTATATGGTGTGCTGTCGTTTGGAGCCTGTTTTGTGGCTTGAGGTAGGTTGAAAGTGTGACCAAAAATTGCCTCCTTTGCACTGGGATTTGTTTTATTAAAGTGAGATATAGTGCAAGTTACACGTTTCAGAAAATGCTCCATCGGTTGCCAAAAAGGAGATGCTTCCAACCGCCATCTCTAATACCGTCAAAGTCGGATCCATTTCAGATTGACACGTTTTGTGTAAACATGTTTGTGTCGTTGCTCATAAGTCGTTTTCAAATACGAGTATATTCGTGTGATATTCTGCTGTTCCCGGTATGTCGTTCAGTATTCAGTACGGGTGTGTTTCGTGTGATAGCGTTGTTCCTCACAAGAAAATGTTAAGTGCTGCAGTATGAACCGTGTGATAACATAGGCGATATGCCAGAAATAAAACGCCGTTCTTGTTCAGGGCATGCTATCTTTTATTGGGACATTATATGCCTTTCGCGTTCTATTCATTATATATAAGGCTTCCTTCCCCGTCGCTCACTCGGCTTTTTCCATGTTGCATAAGTTACCGCACCACAATTCAATGAATGTAATTGTCGTTTTTATTGCAGCGTTTTATTGATCCAACGATACATGCCCGTCCCATAACATTTATCATCCACCGCTAACGTATCGAAGCCTCTCGGACGAACGGGACGACCATGTGACTGGAGGGCTAAAAAAGTCGTCGTCTAACCATGACGTGGCGTCTTCGATGCCAGGAACGCCTATTATTTGGGGCTGTTACACGGCATTGCCAACCAGGGTCAGTAATATCACGTGACCTGCGGTGGTCAGACTCCCTAATTTGCTTAACCACTAAACTTGTTTGGTACCATCATTACGGCTTTATTGCTCTTTTATGTAGTTGTTTTGTGTGATAAGAGTCAGATTACGTTAAGTCGTGATCGTGCTCATACACCGATCGCCGATTACGGTCAACGATGCGATAAAATAATTGTTGTCAATATAATCAATTAATTATACAGGCTGGCAATACATTTGCAGGATATCTCAGCATGATGACATCACTCAGGTATTATTTTAGTCGCTGCTGAGCCTTCGTCCCACGCACACTAGAGCAACGAACAGAACCTAGAAATATCCGGCACAGACCGAATATAGTTTGCTCGAAGGGATGAAGTAAAAGAATGATAAAGTTGTGAGATATCTGCAATTGCATAGTATAACGATGATTATGGTCAGTTTTCGTTGAAAACTGAAACTGTAGGATGCATCGTATAAATATAAAATGTATGTTGCAAGCAGGTTTTCTTTGGGGCTACCTTCGAGGAAGCTCGGTGGTTTTCGTCAAACCCAGGTGACGTTGCTGTAGTTTAAAGGTACCCGTGGTAAGCCGCTACCTTAGATCCTTTGTTGCTACATTGAATAGCGCTTAAACAAATGCAATGCTCTGAAACGACGCCAAACCCGAGCTACTGGATACAACTTGTGGTTGCTGTTATACACGTTTAGTCGATGTTAAACTGTTGGGCCAGGGCCACCTCGGAAAACACACAAACCATTATCGATAATAACCAAGTGTCAAAGAAACCATCAATAACTGAAAACCATTTTCCTTTCTCAAATGAACAGCGTAAATGATCAATGATCCTCTCAAACATCCATTCGGACATTCAATTAAGACCAAAACTGAAATATATTAGACCAATCTCGGAGCGAACACATTTCCGATACAATTTACAGGTCTACCATTAAATAATATTATTTCCAGAACATGTGTTGGACTCTGGGATATTAACAGCATCGTACAGATTCGCTACCAATATTTGATTGAGGCAACCCAGGCCCACCACCACCATCTCCAAGGTGCCCAGTTTTGCGTGACTGTAAACATTGCGGATCAGATCAGAACAGATAATCGTACGTTGTAAAGCTACACGTTTTCAAAATAAAGACATGATACTTACGTCGAATAGTTCGACCATCGAATCACCCGCGAACTCACGGCGAATAGTGTTGTGAAGTAATTCGCTCAAGAAAATCACCATTAGCTGTAAACGTTTCTCGACGAGGCTCAGACATTATGCATGTTCTCGCGATTGGATCTCGGTGTTTGGCCCGGTTGTAACATTGTTGGCGGCCTCACACGGGTGAGATGTGTATCTTTACACCGTGGTGAACATGGCGAGCGTGATCTATACTAATGTCATGTACTGCTCTCACGCACCTCTCAAGGTGCAGCTACGACTTCCCACAACAGCTGGACCACTGCAGAGAAAGCTTGTTCGCTTCTTTAAACCTTATATTTCACCAATAAAATGTGTTTGACATGAGAGAGATCGTGTACTCATATACAAGAACTCAATATGTACTCACAAGGCTGAAACACAGCACATTTTGGGTCTCTCAGTCAAATCGCGTCTCGTAGGTAATCGCGTCTCACATCTGGGCCGTCTCGCGAAAATCTCGTCTCGCACGCAAATCGTGCGGAGAATGACCGTAGAGTCAACTCTCGCGTGCGATATAGATTTCGCCCCGAGACCCGCGATTTGGGAGCGAGACCTTGCCGCGATTTCGCAGCGGAACTGGGAGATGTGAGACAAGACGCGAGCGGAAAGTGTTCTGCGTATTTAAATGCGAGTTGCGAGACACGATTTGCGATCCAGAGAACTACGTTTCAGCCTATATACAAGAAAAACAGTCATTTTGAAGACTTATACAGCACAAACTGCTCAGCATATAGTTTTATACGCGCGGCCAAGTGCAAGAATATCGACTCTGCCGGCCCTCGGTCCCGTGGTGCGCACCTGTCCGGTTTTTATCTGGCCTCCACTGTGGTGGCGGCGCAGTAGTAAGCCTATATCACTCTGCAGACCTGTCGTGCGTCTGTCCAGCCCGTCAGTGGCTGTCGGATCGGACGGGTCACCTGTCAGATTGCCGTCAGATTCGTCACCGGTCAGGCGTGTCACACATCGATCTCTCACGCGTGATGCTTTTTGTTTGGGCTCTCCTGATGGAGGGTGATGGTGATTGACGATATGTGTGATCACGTGTTATTATGATATGTGTGTAAGGAGTTGTACCTTGACATCCTCTAAGACCTGTTAAAAGGTGTGTTTGATGCCAATCTCCAAAGCTACCTTGGTAGCGATCGTTTTTCTTGGCTTAATCATATTTACTTGTTTTACTTTTTACGTGATGGCTTAATCCAGCATCTATTTACACGAAAAACTGTTTCACAGTGGATATTGAACTTTCTTCCTCATATTTTGGCTTGTTCGCAGTTTCTAATAACATTCCGAACAGAGAGTCGACGTCGTTTTTGAAGTTATTAATAAGTGCTCAAATCAAGTGTATGTTCAAACCAACGGAATATTCCAACTAATACCATTGGTTCCAGCCAATGGAACATGCCTAGCTCAGAACCACAACCCATTCTATGCAGTTTCGGCAGACTGAATGAAACCGCAGCTGCATATTTGCTGCATCAGCGAGCGAACTTGAGCCGTAAACTGCTGGGAGGACGTCTAGTGACCTCCAGATCCTGGCGGGTATCTCTGAGACTGCTGCTGCTGCAATAATGACTGACCCTCCCTCTTATCACGCGGCACCCTGCAGCAATGGAAAACAGGCCACACGCGGCACACTGCAGCAAACGCGTGGGTCACACGCAGCACACTGCAGCAAACGCGTGGGTCACACGCAGCACACTGCAGAAAGCCAACACTCCACATTCGCTCCAACTCGCTCTAACACTCCACACTCACTCCCGGCCTCTGCAGGACCTACAGCACCACTTCAGCATCAGAGCTTCAACTTCACACCCGCCCACTGGCTGACGCTGCACCCCGCAGAAAGTCATTTGTGGTCAGGTGCCGCCCCTCTTATGCCCTCTGTGGTGCAAATGGCAATCATACTAGAGCGCGTATCCGTGCGAGAGAGCACGCCAACTCTGCATAAGCGTCGGCATTACTCCCACCGTTAGCGAAATGTGCATAGAGATGGGAATGAGTAGTGAGAAGAGGAGCGGAGAGTGCTGGGTGGAAGAGAAGGGAGGGGAGGTTTAGCCAGCGGCTATATGCTGGTCCCGGACTCTAGCAGCAGTGACTCAGCGTGTATGCTAAAATGTGAAAGAAATTGAAACGGGACAAGAAATCGGAGAGTTTCGAAAATGTGCATGTCTTATGGCCTTACTGCGTCTCGCATTTGTATGTTATTGTTTTCTTCAACCGTACAACCATGCTGTGCGACAGGAACTGTTGGCTCTTCACTGAACGACTTTGTTTAACGATCGCCGTTTAACTCACGCCTCAATTGTTCCCGTTACCCAGCATTGGTTCACCCTGAGGCAGTGGTTCACTCGCGCAGTAGGTCATCGAGGTCGCAGGACTCGCTGGGAGCGGCCGTGACCCTATGTTTTCGTGGCTCGCATGGGACGCAAGGGTGCGAGTGGTAGTAGCCCTTTGTGCTGCTGTGGCAATTTTAACCATATTTGTTACGCGTAATGTTGCCATTCCTTGACTCCGCGTTAATCATGTCCATTGTCCAAGCTCACCGTTGCAAATTGGATAACATGAGGCTTAGTTCCGCCCATATCGCCTCTTTAGATGTGGCTTATTAAGCAGGTATGTATTTAGTGCCGCATCTAACGCCCGTCATTCGTGTGAAAAATGAGCTTTAATTGATCGCGATATTGGTACATGCTGGACGGAACAGCACCATCTATTACGCAGCTGGCAATCTTGTATGGATATTAACGATGTTTGTAAGTCATACCTTTTGTGTTGTTGAACGAAAGCCGAACTATCTTGAATTCCGAGCTCAGTGTGGAACAATGGCGTAAAGAAACGAATTTCAATTAATAGTCATCCAGCAAAATACCTTGTCAGAAGCCGAACTCATTTGCATTAATAATACTTGCGCGGATCTGACAAACTAGAAAACTAGCGGAATATGAGGAATTTGCATTAATCACCTTACACGGATCTGACTGAGCGTTAAGTGAGCAGAATCGGAATCTGTTACGGTTTTGTCGGCCATCATCGCCGCGTGGCGCTGTCTGGGGCTGCCCATCTGATCTGATGTATTCTATGACCGTGATCTGATGGTGGGCGGACAGGAAGACGAGGGTCGGGTCCGTCCATGGACTCCGCCCCTCCTCCGGGCAACACAAAGCGGACGCGGACACAGTTACGCGCTGGTCACTCACCGGCGGTGGTTTGAACCTTCTGACGTTGACGACTCACATTGGGAAAACGTCAAGGGGTTTTTGCTTTTTGTTTGTCTTTTGTTGCCTTCAACAACACATCTAAATAAATAAATATTTTTTAATATATTTATGATACGAATCTGTTCTAGAAATGTGCACATTTTATTGAGATTATGCAATCTCACTTTTTACCCCTGCGACCTTCACCTGGCCTTGATATCGATTTCACTGAATGGCCTCAACATGAGATCAACTGCTCAAAAAACCATCCTTATGAAATTATAGTGCAAAAAAACATTCAAACGCGTGCCACATAACTACCAAATATATTTGTCCTAATAGTGGCATAGTGTCGCCGCCGCTGCTGTCCAGTCTGACGTTATACTGTCCAGTGGCTAGTGCTTAGTGTTTAGGCCACCACCTCTGTCCGCCCCTGGACCACACGGCAGCCCGGCCGCCCGCCCGGCCGGCCGGCCAGAGCCAATGGCCCGACGGCGCGGCCTCTTTGATCTGCCCGCCCGCTTCCGGTACACGGCTAAATGCTCGGCCACCCACGAAGGCCCAGCCGGCTCGACCCAGCCGGCAGTCTGTGTGTGCGTGTTTGTATGTAGACGTGTTCAAATGTTAACCGGACGTTCCGTGTACAGCCAGCCAGGTCTGATGCAGAATCCACATAGGTCCGTTGATTTTCACTGGTTTTGCGGTCTTTCAAATTTGTTTTGACCGGCAAGTTTCCGTCTCTGCGCTTCAGCTGCAGTAGTTGAACTGAACGGCGAGTGCCATTTCCTCTGTTTCGGCGGGAGTGGTTGAACTTACCGGCATGTTTCTTTCCCCATGTGTTTCAGCGGAGCAGTTGAACTGAACGGTGTGTTTTCCACTGGGTCCGCCACGTTCCGAAAATTGGGGGGGGGGGACAGAGGCATTCTGAAGTCGATTCTTTCCATGCAACGCCCA
>JARFNR010366750.1:0-10527 GCA_030323935.1 Semibalanus cariosus
AATTCTTTCATAATCATGTTATTTTAGCTCATTCTTGATGACCCAGGTGTAATTGTTGCTCAGTGACCTCTGCAAGGTCGTCTGAGGTCATCATCACTTGTTTGCCAATAACTCTTGATATAATAAAGATAGAGAAGTGCGGATGATTACACTATATTCATCTCGTCGAGTCGCGTCGCCCCATATCAACATGACCTACCTGGTCAACAAATGACCTTGACCTCTGGTCAAATTTTGAAGTTGGCCTAACCAGGTCACCATTAACATGTTTCAATGCGCCTTGACGAGACAAACACGATGGTGTTAACATTATTGCTCTATCTTAAACCGCCACAAAGTTATTCACAAAAACATTATTGGGGGAAAAAATGCCCTCGTGACCTTTGATGACCTCTGGAGCCTAAACTATTGACCTGAGCTAAAATCTGAGGACACCTAAGGCGATAGTAAGATCTTAGGACACCTAAGGCGAGTGCAATTTGCAAGAGCTTTCGATTGCTTTTAAAGTTTGTTCCTAGCTATCATAGTTTCCGAGATATTTGGGGTGTTCGAAGCGAGGTCGTAAAACTGGAAACTTTGACCTTTGATGACCTCTGGACTCTGGTGACCTCAATATTGACCTGACCCCAAAAATACTCAAAGTAACTTCGAATGTCCATATCGAGAGCTTTTGAACGTTTTTTTTCGCGTCTTTCTAGCCCTTTAGTTTTCGAGTTAGATGGGGGGCCACACCACACCGTCACAATCACTACAGCTGACTCCTGCAGCAGCAGGAGTCAGCTGTAGTGATTGTGACGGTGTGGTGAATATCGTCGAGATATTCATGAATATGCTATCAGTTTTTGGATAGCTGACTTAGTTTGATCTCTAGGGGTCATCAAAGTTCAGGAAACGGTGTACCCCTAAAATATGTATTTATCAACCGATCCGAGAAAAACCAACACCGCAGTGTTTCCCGCCGTGCTGGCAAACCGCAACACTGAGAAATTGAGTTCAAAGGTCATAGGTCAAAGTCACTACCAGCCCTGGCCTGTAATGGGCATCTACTTGCCATCTAGTGCCAGTAGTGGTCAGTCACGAAACCGTGACTGGCTAAACCGTGACTGGCCAAACCGTGACTGGCCAAACCGTGACTGGCCATCATTGGAGAGATGTCGCGCTCGGTCGCATGCGTCGGCAGTTGGTGCGATGCCGCATGTCGTGCCGGGTCGCCGCGTGGTTGTACATATATTACCGCTCTCACTGGATGCCGCAGTTTGCCTCATTTTTGCGCACCGCCAGTGGTGGGTCAAGCGACCCGGCGCCGGTTCAACCGCCCGTAACACCCCGGGCAGTGGATGAACTTCACTTTCTAAGACAGATCCAACTATGAATGCAAATTGCGATTAAGTCGGCTTTAGATAAATCAGAAAAGTTCTTGTTTTAGCTTTGTTCTATTTTTTGGCGTCCTACCCCTAGACTCCTATCCACACTTTGTCTGGATGCACCCCTGTGCCAAGCACCAGCCAGGCTCCTATCGGGCCAGTTGTGACGTCATCGTCCGTCAACTCCTTACGCTATTGGCTGACGAGTAGGAAATGGCCACCAGCTTTATACACTTGGGAACTATGCGACCCTATCCTATCCAGAGTAGCACCACCCGCGTTGCCATTCAAAAATACGTCATATACCCTTAGTAAGTGAACGTTGCGCGACTGCCGGCGTCGTGCCGCCGGCGGCAGTCGGCAGTGCCTGTGGCAGTCGGCAGTGTCTGCGGCAGTCGGCAGTGCCGCCGGCAGTCGGCAGTGTCTGCGGTAGTCGGCAGTGCCGCCGGCAGTCGGCAGTGTCTGCGGCAGTCGGCAGTGCCGCCGGCAGTCGGCAGTGCCGCCGGCAGTCGGCAGTGCCGCCGGCAGTCGGCAGTGTCTGCGGTAGTCGGCAGTGCCGCCGGCAGTCGGCAGTGTCTGCGGCAGTCGGCAGTGCCGCCGGCAGTCGGCAGTGTCTTTGGCAGTGCCTGCGGCAGTCGGCAGTGCCGCCGGCAGTCGGCAGTGCCGCCGGCAGTCGGCAGTGCCGCCGGCAGTCAGCAGTACCTCCTGGTGCCGTGCGAGCTCACACTGCTTCTATGAGCTCCTAACCGAGCTGATCACCTTACCACTGACTAAAGGCACATGTGACATTCTCCCCTGTGTAATGACGCCACACAGTCCCTCTTTATGACGTCACAGTGTACAGGCGTCCAGTGTGACATCACCCCTCCCCGCGTTATGACTTTTCCCTTCCCTCTGTTATGACGTCACCCCCCACCCCTATGTGTACAGACGGTGAGTGTGACGTCACACCTTTCCTGTGTTCAGGGGGCCAGTGTGACGGGCGGCAGTTCGGTGACGTCACACCCTCTGGACGAGTCGTGGGCGGACCGGCAGGCTGACGGCGGGGAGTCCGCGCTCAGGATCTGCGCCCTGTTCCCCCAGATCGAGGCACACGTGATCGGCGACCTACTCACCAAGTGAGCGCGCACCAACAATTGGAATGATATGCTTTAAACGTAGTATAACACCGCACAATTATTAACTGCTCTTTACCTTTTAGCGTTTTCCAATTCATTTGCTCAGAGGTGTTAGTGTATTCTTTCCTAAGTTATACGGCTGGTTCAGTTCTAGGCCGTCTGGTGGTGCTGGTGTCTGAGAGCTCTATATGTTGTCTTTTTTCTGGTTCCAGTATAAGTAAACGAATTTGAAGTGGATAAATGGTATTGCATGACTTATCCTACAGAACATGGTAAACGTAGGTAATGAGTACCATACAGAACATGGTAAACGTAGGTAATGAGTACCGTGCATAATATGGTAAACGTAGGTGATGAGCACCATGCATAATATCGTAAACGTAGGTAATGAGTACCATGCAGAATATGGTAAACGTAGGTAATGAGTGCCAGGCTTGGGGACGAAGCCAGGTTCCTGTCTTCGAGGCCAACGGCAGAGTCACGTGGCTGGCACAAGTGCGAGTTCGAAGCCGACGTCGTCATTTCTGAAACGCTGCATCGCGAAGCCGAAGTCAACTTTTGTGACTTGAGAAGTGTTGAACCATGAAGTCGACGGCGAAGCCAAAGACTTCGAAATGTAAAAACTCGAAGCTAAAGCAAAACCTCGGCTTTTCAATTATTTTTGGTCGAAGCCAAAGCCGAAAAATACTTGGAAAACACGAAGCCAAAGCCGAGAGCAATGACTACAAATGTCTGTTTCCGTATTCAAAGGCGGTTTTGAATTCACGAGACCGAAGCCCACTCAAGTGATTAACTAATGTTTAGTCCTTACTGTTCATGCACGGCAAAACGTGAAATGTGAAGCTAGTGTTATCCTTAAGTCGAAGGCGAAGCCACGCAGTAAAAATCTCACGAAGCCGAGGTCAAGAGTGAGCACAACCACCAAAAGAGACACGAAGCTGAAGCCATCAACAAAGCAAATCATTAGAAACGACACGAAGCCGAAGTCTGCACCGAAGTGAGCTGCTCAAAATCTCACCAAGACGAAGCCGGACACGGCCGTTCGTAAACGCATGCCGCCGGAGCCGAAACTAAAACAAATGCAAAAAAAGTGTGGCCTCGTGAAGCCGAAGTCGAAGCCGAACTCTGCTTCGTCCCCATGTCTGATGAGTACCTACCTATGTTCTGTGATTGATGGCATCCCCAAGCGGACGGTGCTGGCGGAGGGACGAAAAGGGGCCGGCTCAAAGGAACGAAAGGAGGCTGGACGAAAATGAACCGGCTCGGAGGCACGCAAGCGGCCTGCTCAGAGGGACAGAAAGGAGTGATTAGGTTCCTATCCTGTATTCTACTGTACGTTTCTGATTGTGACTCGTTTTGATAGTCGTGGTGAGTAAATATGCGGCTGTCATCAGTCTAGTAGTGAAGCGGCTATTCATGTCAACGAGAAGTACCTTTCTAACCCTGTCGTGTCCGTGTTGCAGGTACAGTAGCCGGGAGGAGGTGGTGATTGCCGCCCTGAGCGTCTCGCCGCCGGCCACCGAGGTCGGCCACGACCATAATCAGTCGACGGACTCTGACGATTCGACCACCAAGATCAGCGCCATGTTCCCCACCGCGTCTGAGGAGCGCATCCGAGAGCTGCTCAAGAGGTACGCGCTGCTGCCGCCGCCGCCGCCCCCGCCCCCGCCCAGACGGGCTGCATGTGCCTCGTGTCTCTCACCCGCTCACCGCACTCTGACTGGAGACAGGCGGCCCGCTCCGGGGGTATGTGGAGCGAGCCTGAGAACGCTCTGTTGGCTTTGGTCTCGCCTCGGGGACTGGCTTTTGCCTGACGATCAGCTGGTATGCGCGCGGACCGTCTGTTTTGGAGTCGTTTGGGTAAAGATCAGACCAGGACGTGCGCTGGTTGTCATGTCTGATGATGGTTTATCTTATATGACCAATCCTGGATTTCACGAATTATTCGGACTGATAAGACCTGAAGCCTAAGCTAAATTGCGCTCAAATATCCGACGGACTATTCGTGAAAAAGAGTAGGGATAGCTTGCCAAATCGAATACATTCTTAATTGAAATACATTAATTGATTTTGCATATATGTCGGGTAGAGGACTGCTACAGCAGTTAATTTATATCAGACTATGCTTTGTTAATGTTACGGCAGTAGAATATTCGATGGAAGTTGTCGCGGTTCCTCATTTCCTGTTGCATGCAAAATGTTTTATTTCATTACAAGCTGCTTAATCCAGACTATACGTTGGCATCTTGTTGGTAAGGGTGGACTCCAAAGCGGAACCCGTGCGCCCACACCACTGCTAACAGCACGCTGAGGCACCCAGACCCTCCACAGGACAGGGCCGTATCTGAGCTGTTCTTTTTTCTGTTGTGCTGCTAACCAGACCTCTAACGCTGCCCCCGCCAGGCCGCCGTCCCCGCCTCCGGTCCCGACTAACGCTGCCCCGGCCGCCGCCTCCCCCTGCAGGTACCACCAGCGGGAGGCCGTGGTCATCTCGGCTCTGCAGGTGCAGCGCCACCCGCTGGTAATGCCCGGACCGCTGGGCACACCGCCCTCGTTCCGCGCCGCCGCGCTGGCCGCCGCCGTCACCGCCCCCTCCGCCCTGCCCACCGCCGCCGTCCGACCCGCCTCGCCCTCCCCGCCCTCCTACCGTATGTCCCCGCCGGCGGCGGCGGTGGCGACGGCGGCTGGTCCGGGCTCGTCGCGACCCGGCTCGGTCGGGAGCGCCGGTACCGTGTCCTGGCCGTCGCCCGTCCTCGGCTATGCCTCGCCGCGTCCGGATGGTCAGCCTCGACCGCACTCCTCTCCGAAGATGAAGCTCAGGTCAACAGGAGGCTGACGGCGCGTCCTCGCCGCTCGCTGGCCGCCGCCGCCCTTCGGTGTTGTCGATCTTGGTCGTCAGATGTCGCCCGCGGAACGTCACCCTATAGTGTAGCTCGCTCGGTCGGGTCTTGTATTCAGTGCGTAGAGCGGTTTCCTTCGGTAGGAGGTGTGCCCTGTTCGACGTATACAGTTTGACTTGGTTGGTGGACCTCTGGTCCTCTGGGGGTCCTCTGGAGGTCCTCTAGAGGTCCTCTAGTGGTGTAGCCACGCTGCCCGGTTCGGCCTGGTCACAGGTGGCCACCGGCGCCCCTCTCCCCTCCCCTCCCCGTTACCCTGACCCCGCTGTCCGCCCTGTACAGTGCATGTGCCCCGCACGCTGCCCGCTGCTGCATGTGACTGAGGAAGCGGCCCGCTGTCCTGCTCGACTAGAACTGGCATGCCTCTGTTGACCGCTCCGCCCGTCTGCACAGGCCGTCCGCAGCTGCGCCGCGCCTCACCCCTGCCGTGTGACGGGCGGTCACGGTCTGCGTGTGACGGACCGTCACGTCTGCCGTGTGACGGACCGTCACGTCTGCCGTGTGACGGACCGTCACGTCTGCCGTGTGACGGGTCATCTACGCGCTGGCCGGTCCGCGGTAACTAGCCGGCCTGCGGGACTCTCTGGAGGAGGGCGGCATCCTCTAATGCACGCTGGTCACGTGGTGTGGGTAAATAACGGTAACGTGAAGCAGGTTTAGAGAAGTACATAAATATAAGGATGTGATGCGAATATCGTGTATTTCTCATTTATGGCCTTCAATTTACAATTGAACACAAATAATTCAGACAAGCCCACCTCGTATTGTCTTCGCTCGATCGTGTTTCTCATCTATAAAATCTTCTTTAAAAACAATACACTGTTCTGCTGAAGCTAATTGAGGTTAAACCGTGTGACCCTGGCTGCGTTTCCGCGGCCTTCCGTCTGCGTGTGGTGCAGTGCCGAACCCCCGTAGGTGCCAGCCCAGCTGACCGGAACCTGGGCCGTGTCTCAGGTACCTCAAGTCGGTGTTCCCGGGAGCGGACGAGGCGTTGCTGCTGGACATTCTCACCAACTGTGACGACAGCGTGCAGAAGGCCGGCCTGCGACTCACAGGTGCGGCGCGCCACCGCCGAACACACTGACATCTGTCGGCTGGGCCGGGAGGCTGCAGTGTCAGCCGGTTACCACCTGGCGGTCAGATTGGACACATTCTCTTTGTGGTTTTGACTATTCTGATGCCTGATCCACTATGGTAGAATCAGTGGCGGATCCGGGATTTTAATTGAGGAGGGGATGGGCTGCAGTCCCGGGGGCGCCTTTTTTGGCACCTGAGGGGGCGCCTTGTATTTTTTTCCGAAAAAAATCCGTTTTGTTTATTTTTGGGGGTCAAAACCCAAATTTTGCAAATCCGAGATAGCCATTTTGAAGAGAATCTCATTTACTTTCTTTTTAACGTTTTAAATGTGCAATTTGCATTAAAACTCGATGTTCTACGATTTTCCAAACATTTATCGTTTTTCCACCAAAAATGGCATGCCATTACGTCAATAAAACGTCATTATTCCCAACGTACTATATCGATTTCATTGAAATTTGAGATTGAGGGCGAACTTCCAAGTTTCGGGACGCCCTTCCGAAGTTTGGGGTGCTTTTCGGGCATCGGGGCTCCCTCCCCAGAATTGGGAGCGCCCTCCATGGGATTGGGGGGTGCCCTCCATGAGTTTGGGGTGCCCTCTATGGATTTTGGGGCGCCCTCCTCAGATTCGGTGTGCATGCCTAATCGCGTTCGAGGGCGCGCTTCCGGGTTTCGAGGGCGCCCTTCCGAAGTTCTGAAGTTCGGGATGCTTTTTGGGCATCGGGGTGCACTCCCCGGAATTGGGGGCGCCCTCCATGGGTTTGGGGGCGCCTGCGGCGCCCAGATTGCGACTTCGGCGTAGGAGCGCTAATTTCCATTGAGGGGGAGGGGGGCTGCCATTCCCGCTGCCCCCTCCCCTGGATCCGCCCCTGGGCAGAATAGAAATTGAACCTGGTCGTATCCTATGGTGCCGCTATGGCTTAAGATAGTGCGTCGGCTTTGCATTGTCAGATGCAGTCCCCGAAGAAATGCCAGGTCGCTGTGTATTCCTGCGGCCCTGATCTTGTCTGGGTGGTGTGGCGCCGTGTCTACTGTGCGACACCGTGTGACTGTGATGCCATGTGATGCTGTGTAACACCGTGTGACGCCATGTGATGCTGCGTGACGCCGTGTGACGCTGTGTTACACCGTGTGACGCCATGTGATGCCATGTGACGCCATGTGACTGTAACGCTGTGTGCTGCCCCAGGAATGGGGTACGACAAGAGCGAGACGCCGGTGGTGCCGGCCCGGTTCGACCTGCGTCACCAGCGGGAGGCCACCATCATCCGCCGCTCGGAGAGTCCGCAGCCGCAGCCGCCGCCGCGTGCCCGGCTGGTCATCTCGGAGACGGAGCGGCAACACGGTAAGGCGTGGCAGAGTCCACAGCATGGTGAGCGCCAGACATGTGCCTGGATCCCGGGATCCAGCTGGGATCCGGATCTCTGTATCTTGTGTCCCGGGATCCACATGGGACACCAGATCCAGGTACATAATAAGCCGAGGGGTTCACAAAGATCCCAGATTCTGATATATTTTATGCCGTGGGATCTACAATTTACGCCGATGGGTGCAGGAGGATCTCAGATCTTAATGTATTTTATGTCTGGGGATCCACTTGGATCCCAGATCCAACTTCGGCATCCAGGCACAAGTCTGGTGAGCACATTGACCGCAGAGTCCACATGTTGCCGATTGTAATAAGTTTGTTTTCGTTCAACATGTCCCCCCTTGCACGTTCTGTAAATCAGTAGTTCTCAACTAGGAAGTAATTTCCCCAGTATGAGTAATTGAGCTTTCGAGCAGGGCTAATGGCGGCTGAGCAGCTAAGTGAGAAAGAGTAGCAGGATATGTTTGATAATGGCGCACAATGCACATACATCTATCCCAGTGTCTGTTCCATTCTCACCACATTATCGCAAAAAGCATTAAAAACTATTAGTACTAAATGCTGTTCAGCTGTGTGCTAAGGTTTACGTGTTGTTATACGCTGGAACCGCTGCTTTATGCTAAGAGCAACAGTTCACATGTCTACTTATATTCCTTTCCCTAGGTGTCACTAGTAGTAAACGCCTGAAGGTATGCTGTACCGCATAGCTTGAAGCCGAAAACTGCAGACTACGCAATGTGGGAGTGGTAACGAATCACTCTGGTCATCAAAAGGGGGTGACCAGTGACCACTGACCACTGACCACTGACCACTGACCACTGACCACTGACCACTGACCACTAACCACTGACTAGTGACCAGTGACCAGTGACCAGTGACCAGTGACCATATCCTGGACGCTGGGAACCACTGCTGTAAATATCGAAGCTCTGTTGCAGTGTGAGGTTGATTGCTCAGTTGGCATCCGTTAATCGCTGCAGCGGTACCGATTTGTTGGTCTGACAGTGTGGTGTCGTGTTACGCAGCCCGTGACACGCTGCTGTGGGAGTCAGCTGTAGTGATTGTGACAGTGTGGTGTCGTGTTACGCAGCCCGTGACACGCTGCTGTGGGAGTCAGCTGTAGTGATTGTGACGGTGTGGTGTTGTGTTACGCAGCCCGTGACACGCTGCTGTGGGAGTCAGCTGTAGTGATTGTGACAGTGTGGTGTCGTGTTACGCAGCCCGTGACACGCTGCTGTGGGAGTCAGCTGTAGTGATTGTGACGGTGTGGTGTCGTGTTATGCAGCCCGTGACACGCTGCTGCGGGAGTCAGCTGTAGTGATTGTGACAGTGTGGTGTCGTGTTACGCAGCCCGTGACACGCTGCTGCGGGAGTATCCCTTGGTGTCTGACGAGGTGCGGAAACTGGCGCTGGAGTCGGGCGGCTACGACCTGGAGCGCACCAGAAGCGTGCTGGAGAGCATGGTGGAGCGTCAGCAGTCCTCCAGAGCCACCGGCACCGACTCGCGACCCACCTCCGCTATCACCGGGCAGACCAGGTTAGGCACTGTACGGGCCAGTCTTAACCCGCGCCCCGGTGGGCCTCTGAGCCACCTTCGCCCTGGTGGGGGGGGGGCAAATTGACCCCCCCCCCCCGTCTAACTCGAAAACTAAAGCGGCTAGAAAGACGCGTAAAAAAACGTTCAAAAGCTCTTGACATGGAAATTCGAAATAACATTGTGTATTTTTGGGTTCAGGTCAATGTTGAGGTCATCAGAGGTCATCAAAGGTCAAAGTTTCCAGTTTTAGGACCTCGCTTCGAACACTCCCAAATATATCGGAAACTATGATAGCTAGGAACAAACTATCGTAGCAATCGAAAGCTCTTGCAAATTTAAATCGCCTTAGGTCTCTTCAGATTTTAGCTCAGGTCAATAGTCAATAGGCTCCAGAGGTCAGCAAAGGTCACGAGGGCATTTTTGCAAGAAGGTTTTTGTGAATAACTTTGTATCGGTTTAAGATGGAGCAATAATGTTAACATCATCGTGTTTGTCTCGCCAAGGCGCATTGAAACATATTAATGGTGACCTGGTTAGGTCAACTTCAAAATTTGACCTCAGGTCAAGGTCATTTGGTGATCAGGTAGGTCATGTTGCATATGGGGCGACGCGACACGACGAAACGAACATAGTGGTGTCATCCGCACGTCTTTATCTTTATTATATCAAAAGTTATTGGCAAAAAAGTGATGATGACCTCAGACGACCTTGCAGAGGTCACTGAGCAACAATTGCACCTGGGTCATCAAGAATGAGTTAAAATAACATGATCCTGAAAGAATTTGCCTGATCCAATGCATATTCTCTGAAAAGGAAGCATTTGTATATTTTCCTATTCACTTATAATGGGGAGGTCAGGAACTTTACCTGACCTTAGGTCACCGATACATACAAATCCGAGATTAAGAATTGTAGGTACTTATGACCTTGCGAAATCCTACTAGTTTTAAATCTCTTGGACAAAGACTGGCTTTGGGACGACCACAAACATTGTTGGAGATAATGGCACTTGACGTGACCTGGTGACCTGACCTGAGATGATCCGATGTCAAAACGTTATAAAATGTGATTGATTAATGTCCGAATAGCTGTACCAATTTTGGCGGCGCTGTGCGCCTCCGTTTTCCCGCTATTTCCGAAAAACCTCTGGGTGAACATGCCTGGG
>JARFNR010366861.1:0-10332 GCA_030323935.1 Semibalanus cariosus
GCCCCCGCCCCCGCCCCCGGCGGCCATGTCACAGGACGTGCGTGAGCGCCGAGCTCCGCGCTCTGTACGCGCTACACAGCAGCGATGCCAAGCGCCCGCCGAGCTGCACGGCAGCCACGTCGCCAGGTTGGCACTCTGTCACTGTCTCTCTCTCTGCAGAGAGATAAGTCAGAGTGACTCTTTAGCAGGCCTGCCGTTGGGTTAGCTCTCTGCAGGAGATACAGTCTCGGCTCGACTCTCTGTGGCGTCATACCGGTCCAGACAGGTGTCGTCAGCTATTCCTGGTCGCCCGACACGCCGCGCTCCAGACGCTGACTCAGGCGCCGTAACGGCCGGACGGCAGGCGACAGTTCTCAGCTCCGGTGACAAGCGGTCCCGATTGACGCACACTTTCCCGATCGATTTGCCTGGTCCGGCCTGTCCGGTGGCGCTGTGCGCTGTTTGTGAGCGCTGTCAGCTGCGTGCCGAGTTGACTGAGGGCTCTGCCCTGCGGCAGCGGTAGCGGGATCCGGGACAAAGCACGTGCTACCGTCGGTGAGTGACGGAGCACTGTGCCTGCGATATAGGTCACCCAGTCGACACCGCCGACACCTGACCCCGTATTTAGCCGGCCCGAGACTGCCAGCTGTCGCTCCGACAGCGGCGACCGGGGCCCATTTTCCACTAAATATGACAGTGGGGGTGTTTTATTACCGCCTGGCCCTGCTGTCCCGGGTGGTAACAGGGGCTGGCTGGGCCGGCCGCGTCACTCCTGGCCTGAATCGGTCACGTCACAGTCTGCGTGTGACCATGGCCCGGACGTGTCACGCCCCGGTCCACCGGCGGCCGTCAGTCTCTGCCCGGTTTTTACCGTGGCGCGTCGCATGTTCCGCGCGGCAGCCGATTATGCGGCCGTTACATCACCGCCACGGCCAGCGGCGCGCGCCGCGCTGGAGTGCTCAGTGAGTACCTTCACTTTCGTCGTCGTCGGCGGCGGCTGCGGCGTCGGTTGGTAGATGGTGCGGCCGGTTGACCTAGATCTGGCATGTCGCCTGGGGCGCCGTAGCGGAGTCAGCTGATCGGTCGTCCCGCAGCTGCTGGGATAACTCAAACGGCACGGCCGCAGACGACCTGCTGAAAAAGGCCGGCTGGAGGAATGGATGGCTGTAGAGACGTGCGATGTGTTGGTGTGAGTAGAACAGTATGGACGGGGACGGGAGGCAGAGTAGAGCAGTCTTGTCTCGCCATATATCGGTTGTGAGACAGAAGCACGACTGAGGGCCGGAGAGCCGCAAGGCATTGAGGCACGCGAGTTGCACAAGCTGGCGGTTTGTTACGGTTAAAAATAGGTATGTTCTGGCCGGTATTATCTTTCGAAGCCTGAAAGCATCGCTGAGGAACGCAGGCTTCTTCAGTCGACTTTAATAGACTGCTGAATGCTGGGTCTGTGGACTGTCTATTCTTACTGCTCGATTCATAGGATATCGACCACTAAAGCATGCAAGATCGCATTTATATTTGTTAATGCTCGTATATGTCACTGCGTGACCCTACCGAGTCATTATTTTCCCAGCTCGCATGCAGCTACCGATCTGTGTACCGTTTCAGCCGTGTTTGGACTGAGAGCTTCCAATTACACTCACCGCCGACCCAGTTACTGCAGACCGAAGCCGCGGGGTTTCAATGTGTCAACTCTACCCAGCGCGGGCGCTATAGGTCGGCCAGTGGGGCTCAGCTCATCAGGTTCGGGTCACACGTTCACTCTCCTCCCAATATTACTGGCGCTCATTCAAGCAGGGTCGGGTCCTGGGTGGTGTCTTTTGAATTTGAGGGTGTATGAACGTCTCGCAATGTGGGAGTGGCAAGCCGACTGTTGAGTCGATTCTTCACAGGCCTTGTGTTAAAATGTGGTCAGTTTTGGGGAAGGCGGGTGGCTTAACTCCTGCGGATTCCCCATTTCTACGCCTGTGTTTGAATTACCTTTGAAACCTGAAGAGCGTCATTGTAATGCGACTGTGTAATAGTCATCGCAATATCCGTTGGGCGGTAACATCAAAGCGATTGCCGAAGCACCGGTCAGCAGCCCATAACTTCTCACCTTTTCTCAATAGGAGAAGCAGCTGTGAGGCGCGGAGACCGCTCGGGTCGGTTTCCCCTGGCCGGGCGACCCCGTTCCGTTCCTTCCACACGTGGAGTCACGTGGAGTCACGTGGCGTCGCGTGTTACCGCGTGGCGCGCACACCTTTCACCGGGCACCTGCTATGCCCGACCGTCCCGCCGCCCGCCGCCCCGCAGTCCGCCGCCCGCTCCCCTCTCGGCGCAGCCCACTCCCCATTCTCTGCGGCGCCGCGGCCCACCTGTAGTCCCGGTGTACCGCTCGGTCCGCTCTCCCCTGCACGTTAGCAGAGCACCGGTCGACCGTTCGTCCTCGCTGAAACGCCAATCCACCTGTTGTTGGCCGGCGGACCCCACCGCAGACTGCGGACCCCGGCTCTCCCTAATGGAAAACAGGCCGGGGTGCTATGGTTCGCCCTTCTCCCCTCCTCGCGTAAGCAGAGCCTGATTGCTGAAGCGCCGCGATGACGTCAACGGAAGAAAATGGACGGAGCGGCTGGAATGATCCGTATGCAACACATTGCTGATAAACTACGCTTTGTCACGATTTTAACCAGAAACAGGTGTTTTCAAACGTGATATGAAAGCCTAACGGTTGGACGGCACCGCTCACTTTGAACTTTTGTTGTCACTGTTCACGCGATGTGGGTGAGTCATTCAACTTTGCTGAAACACGAAAAGCTATGTCAAAGTTAGCTGCAGCCTGCATTGCTCTTTCCACTCAGCTGGGAGCTCCGAGTGGTCCGCGGGGCTGCGGTATCCGACCGGTTAGGGGCGGCCGGCGCGGCGCCGCTGTACCGTTCTGCGCCCTCCGCCCGTCTGGTGAAAGGGTGCCGCCGGCGGTGGGGCTGGGGTGCCTTCTCTCGCGGCGCCACGGCAGCGCTGCTGGACATTGGAGGGTGGGCAGTAAACGGTTAACGGTAGGGGATGATAATAGGGATGAACGGTGGAATTTGACGGTAAACAAGAGAATGGACGTTGGACGGTAGAGGCCCCAGCTATCCCAGCCGGTGCGTACTGCAGGCTTCCCTGCCCGCGGTGGTCGGCTGCGTGGCGTCTGCCTCACACCGACCGAAATTCGACAGCTCGGCTCGATCGGCCGGTTTGATCGATGTGAGGCCGTTTCATGAAAAGTAAATCCACGAACTTGCTTCAGTGCGGACTGGTGTTACGGAAACAACGAGTAGAAGTTTCATTGAAAGACGCCATAGATTAATCAATTTAAATGTCAAGGGCATCCATTAGAAATGAACAAGTTTGACTGCGCATGGATTCAAGTTTTGCTGCAAATGCTATCCGAGTATGATGTATCTATATATGAAACAGGCCCATGCTTACAGCAGTCGGCTAGTCAGGTGCAACTTTGGCTGTTCACGGGACCATTATATCACGGAGAATCTGTGGTCTGCATTATTTCTGACAGTCATTACACTTGAAGGAATCATGCGGCTACAGTTGTACACATGGCTGCATGCCCATAGCGATTTGTCAATGTCCCGTCACATAGTCTGTCGCCGACTGTTGCACGAGTTCAAACAAAACGGCTCAATATCTAGCCGATAAGATGTCTAGATTGCCAGACATCTTATCGATCGAGATTGCGGCACATCGAAGTGCGTGTACACGTTTGTTTGATAGTGGTATTCGTCGATAGGTTACTGAATATGGGTCACTAGGTCAGGAGACACCATCACCCAGTATAAATCACATCCTACACAAGTGGTACTTTGCTCTCAGAGGCCGAGTACGCCCTCCTTCCTGTAATGACTGGTCGAGTTTGATACGGCCCCCCGTGAGGAGCGTATGACGCCAAGTGGTGTACTTTGGAGTGGTAACGTCTCATCGTCTCGGGCCTGATGCTTCGTACTTTATCCTGCTCTGTTCATTTGTATGTCTGTCCGTCGTGTGTCTTTAGTATATTTAGCTGCCTATTCTGCCATATGTCCGTTCCGTCTACCCATGAAAGTTAATGCCTTGTGAGTTCATATCGGTTCGTCTGTTCTTATCTATCCATCCGTTTAGCTCTCCGTCTGCCATCTGTTCGGCTATTTTTTTTACAAATGCAGGTACTTGAAGTTTGAACGTTTATCCTCTTATCCTGATGCCCCATCGTCCAGTCTTGCTGTCTATGTTCGTGTGTAACCGTAAGATCATCGTTCACACAGACGATTTCACAGCCCACCAATAGTACATGTCGTCCTCTGGGAGAGAAAGATTGGTCGCCAGGCGGTGCCAGGATGTCCCCCCAGATCGTCTCCTTGTGACGCGTCTCACGCTCCCCTCGCTCTAACAGCCCTCTCTGTGTCACATTCCAGCCGTGCGCACTGACCGAATGCGAGGCGGCCGTAACAAGTTCGGCCCGATGTACAAGCGGGACCGGGCGCGGAAGATGCAGCAGATCCGACAGCTGCAGCTGATGTCGCCTCAGCGGGTCACCCTGCCGACCGTCGGCACCGAGGCGGTCACCATCAGCTACGCCACGCCGACCACCTCGCTGCCGGTCACCTACGGCGGCGGCGGCAGCGCCAGCATCGCCATCAAGCAGGAGATCCAGTACCCGGTACTGAGCTCGACGTCAGCTTCCTCGCCCGACTCGTCCTGTTCGCCGCTGCTGGGTGGTGCCGGTGGTGAGGTCTGGGCCGGCGGCAGAGCCGGGGACGTACCACCGATCGTGCGCGAGCTGGTGGCCTCGCTGGACGACCGCGGCTGGCAGCAGCAGCTGTTTGGCCTCCTCCAGACGCAGACCTACAACCAGTGTGAGGTCGACCTGTTCGAGCTGCTCTGCAAGGTGCTCGACACCAACCTCTTCACCCAGGTGGACTGGGCGCGCAACTCGGTCTACTTTAAGGATCTGAGGGTGAGTACCGCCGGCTGGGACGATGGTGGGTTATGGTCTTGGCCGTGTTTTGGGATGGGGCTAGTGTGGTTAGAATGTGTATGTTTATGACCACTAGGATACGTGCCATTAAAGCTTGGCATTCACGATTGACGGAGGGAGTTGTAGGACGGTGGAGCATAGGAGGCAGGAGCCGATGTTTTCCTCGACTAAGTACTACGTGTCAAACATTTGCGATTTCGACAGAATGCAGTCGATATAAGGCAAAGTTTCACGTTTGTCCTTCACTGAGGAAAGCCACATTGACAAGGCACTGCCTGACACAACTGTTGGTCCTACCACCCCATTAGTAAATCTTACTGAGGCTATGATTCTAATGCGATGCGATGTCGTTTGAAAATAATTGTGAATGCGATCGATGTGATGACTGTGCGACGTGAGTAGGTACATGCTCAGCGACTAGCAAGAAATATGCAAAGCATCGTTGCACAGTGCAAAGCTCACTTCGGCCTCTGTCGCTTCTGAACTGGGCTGGAGTGTAAACGCTGGCGGCGGAAGAGAGACGAATGTCCCCGGATGTCTCAGGCATATCTGCCACATACCTCGTATAAGCAAACACACAGGCAGATCCATCTCCACTCTGTGGCCGGCTGCGCCATTTCACGCGCCATCTATCAGGGCCGCTGCCAGCACACTCCTGCGTCCCGGCCGGCCGGCCGTGTTACGGCGCTGAGACGCATCGTATATCGGCACCAGACCTGCGGGCTGCGCTGCACCACCACCATGTACGGACGGGTTAGCCTGCCAGGAAGTAGCACCGGTCGCCGGTGGGATGGGGTCTGACAGGGCGGACGTGACCCTGCGCGGCGCGGCGGGCCGCGGACCGGGTCACCTTGACCCAGCAACAGCAGCGCGGGGCCCGCTCGCAGCGCCGCCCGCCGGCCGACGGCGAAAGTGCCGCGCCGCGCCGCAGCGCAGCTATGTAGGTCAGGGTCGGCGCCGCGGCCGCGCTGACCCACTGCACCAGGCTGACCCAGTATACCGCCGTGCCACCGAGCTATTCTGAGCGGCGGCCGGGAGGGAGGCACTGTTTTACAGGTGGTCGGCCGTCGATGGGGCCTGGCGACGGGCCGACCGTCACGCGGTGGCGTCACCGGTGTTAGGCGATGACGGATTGGTGGGGCATACGAGGGAAATGACTGGTATTAGGTGCTGACGGTGAGGTGTGCTGTGTCGGATGAGGCGGCAACACGGAGCAGACGGACGGAGCGTGTCCCGTTGTGGTGCTGATGCAGGTGTGGAGGATAAACAAAGCTACTACTGCTGACGGACGGATGTTGTGAAGTAGTCCGATGCTCCATCGCTGTGTGTGGCGTCGGATGTGCACGAGGTCGTGCCTTTTGAAGCGTATGCATCGCTGTGGCGAGGTGGGGGGGTGGGGGGTCAGTTTCACATAGCAGCCGGCGGTGTATGGTCTGTTCGTAGTGGACTGATCCGGTGTGCGGCACTCGGAACAGCTGGCTTTGGTGAGCCTCAGCCTCACTGTCGGTATGATGGTGCCAAGTCAGTATGATGGTACGGTCAGATGTTTAGCCTAGAGTGGACGCTGGACCGACCACGCTGCCTGAAAACGGAGAGCTGGGCGGCAGATATGCTGATGGCATGTTGCCCTCCAGACAGCTGTAACAGTGCGTACCAGGTCGTGTCTTTGATGTCAAGGATTTCAGACGTTCAGAGAAGCATTTCAGCTGAAACGTTGTTCATCATTCAATACGTCTACATGGTTGACTAGCCGGTAGGTAGCGGGATGCCAAATGGCAGTCATCCTATTCAAACAGCGCCAGTGGCGCCGCTGAGATGAAAACTCGCACTTCGTCTCATTTCCTTCGGCCTCTTCCATAAGATATCGGGCCATTCCACGTCTCCTGTCATCTCATAACCACGCAGATTTCCCGAAACATTCCAACATGCTGACCGACTGGGTAAGACATGCGTACCTAATGTCCACTGCGTTCGCTCGCGCCGACAGCTGCAGAGCGGCTGTGGATACCCGCGTCACCCTGTCGAGAAGCCTCACGGTGCGCGCATTTATCAGCAAGCGTAACGTAACCAAAAGGTGCTGTTGCACCGGCGGCGGACCCCTCGATGACGTCACACAGGGCTGGAAGGCACGGCTCGGCTCGGTTCCGCGTTGTTGCGGCGCGTGCTGTTTATCTGACATGCGGTAAACAGCGTCAACAGAACTGGGACAAGGTGAGACCGCGCCGCGCCTGCCACGTGACGTCACGGCCTCCTGCGCCGCCCGCCTGCCATCTAGCGGAGGGGCCGGTAACTAGCCAGCTGAGCCGGGCTGCGGCAGCCAGCATCCGTTGGCTAAACACAGGAAAAGCTTATAACTTTTAGTTCATGGTCAGAGTCCAGCAGTTCCGTATTAAATGAATGAGACGAATGCGGTACTGAAAACGAATGTGTCGTGAGTCAGTGCGTCTGGCAGCGTGGCCCAGCTGGGGTTGTTTGCCATTAACGGCTGACCAGACGGAGCTCCGTTGACGAGGCGTGGTTAGAGTTGCAGAGAGCCGGCAGGAGAGAGCCGAGGTCGCGGGGCTGTCGGAGCTGACCACAGAAGGCCACTGTTGACTGTGTGTCTGTTTGTGTGCGGACAACGCTTCCGGGCTGTGGGCGCGGCGGCACGGGAAGCCAAGGCCGAGCCTGGCCAGAGGCAGAGCTGGCCGGACCCAGCCGCTGGGGCTCCAACCAGGGACCAGGCACGACCCAACCAGCCAGCAGAGACAGCACAATAGTATACTTGCGAAAACAACTGGAAATTATTTTTTAATCGTTTTATGTAAATGTTGGCTTGTCACCAGAACACCCTCGGGTATACCCGGCCCGTGGCGAACATGACTGATTAGGGACATTTGCATGGCTATGCTTAATGCTTTATCTCTTCATATTTGTTCTGCTATTACGACAGCTAATTTCATTCGAACACGTGCCGTCCGCCATCGCCGACCCGCTCCCCAGCATTCCTGCCCTCCAGCCCCTCCTGCTGACTGCCAGCTGCACTCTCCCCTGATGCTGCACCATCTGCTGGTCATGGCGGCCCATCGTCGCCCCTGTCGGCGGTGCGACGGCACGCACGTGCGTGTTACCCCACACGGAGCGTAATGGGCGCGTCACGCACGTCGCAATGTGGGTCACGGACCGCCGCAGCCGCGCCGCATTGACCAACTGGCTGCCGACCGAGCCGCGCGCGCGCTTTGGCAACGGTTCGAACTGGGTCACCGCTCGGCGGCGGCGGAGCAGCGCTGTGACGTAACCGGCGGCGGCCCGGCGATGAGTGGCGACCCACCGGGACCAGCAGCCTTTCACGCGCACCGAGCACACTCACGCACCGCGGTCGAGGGTTTCGAGGGGTGACGGCACATTTCGGAGTGTGGCGCAGCTTTCAGGGCAGTTGGTGGATCGGAGGGCATGAGGGAGGGCTGCACGAGGACCTGGGTGTGCGAGGGGGCTTGCCACTGTTGGCACTGGTACCAGGCTCTGGCGTGGTTAAGTGATACTTTCGTGGTTGATGGCTCGATATGGGACTTAATCTAAACTTCGCTATAGGCTAAGATGATTTAAATGTTAGTTTGTGTCGGAGTAGTTGAATGCTCGATCGCTTAGTACACAATATAATTACATCCATTGTGAAACATCGCGCGGTAGCACGGTTAAATGGCTATGCGATCGCTGCACTTCAATGACTACCAGCTGGTGGTCCCCAGACCAGGTGTGTGGAGCTGGACCCGTGACCACCACTTGCTGGCCATGCCGTGCTGGTCCGCTGAGGCCGCGCTGGTCCGTTGAGGCCGAGCTGGTCCGCTGCTGAGGCCGCGATGGTATAGCTGCTAGGTCGGCTCCCATGGGACATGCAGTAACTGCCAGGGGCGTCACAGGGACAGGTGATCTGTGATTACATTGACGGAGGAATACATTAACTGACAATTACCTCGGACTGTCAGACTCGGACTAATTTAGATGCGTTATGACCAGCAAAGACGTATCTAAGGTTAAAAACGAAACAACGGAATAAGCTGCATAACATGGATCAGATATGTTGAATTTCCGCGAAGGCACCCACATTTGTTTTGTGATCTTACAAATTTAACGGTGATGGTGTCAGTTTCCGTCTCGATCATGCAACTGAGAAAGTTGCTCATGTGCGGACCTAGCGGCCAGGCCTCGCGGGGCCAATGCCTTCCTAATGTACGTGCAGTGGTCGCAACTCTCGGTGTGTTTGTCGGTGTGTTTGTCTCAAAGGTCGGTATGCGGCGAAACTGGCATGTTTGTTTCGCCGTGGTACCCGGCCCGGCACAACTGAGAGGTTCGACCCGGCGTGATGTCGCTGCGACACCTGGCGGTGTAGCGCGGTACTACAGCCCCCGGCTGAGAGGTGCGAAATGCGAGAGTCGTGCGAACTGTGTGAACGGTGCGGCTAATCTCGACTCAGAACGGGCCGGGTCAGTGTTGTTTGTAGGCTGCAGCGGTGAAAGGAGACACGATGTTACGTATGATCCAGAGACTATATTAAGAAACATTGAGTGGAATGGTAAGCTGCCTTGCCATCTAATGTTATTTTGTATTGGGATGATACGTAGCGACTGGACTGTCCGTTCTTCTACCTCAATTGACAAGTTCAGAAGGGCCCTGGTATGACGAATATTTCGCGGATCCAAAACCGGTTTTCGCGCATTTGGCTGCGGATAGTGTCATGCCTGGCGTTGTTAAACCTCGAAGGGGTGGTTACGACATGCGATGCTTGTATGAAAATATTCCCATGGAGTTTAGGGTACAGTTAATGCACTTGGGAGTGTCGAGAGTGGAGACCTTATATGTGCTCAGTGCTGTGTTCTTTTTATCGTGATGCTCCGTAGCGGTGTAATGGTCCGTTATATCACTGATATAACGAGTTCACTGATATATGAGTGAAACAACGTTCGTCAGTTAGAGCTTTTCGATGTTATCCAACACTTTTGTTCTCACACATACTGCATACAAATAAAGGTGATCATTGATTGATTGATTGATTGGTGCCCGAAATTGTCAGACCAAAGTTTTTTTAAGAATAGTTCTCCATGCTGACGCAATAATTTTTTATTTTTATCGAACCAGCTTGGCGCCAAAATCCAAGAGGTGTTGCCTGTTCTTGGTGCAACATGGATATGTTGTAGTGTATTTATTAACTATTTCTGCTTCTGGATCCCGTTTGTATTCCACCTCAGGGGTACAGGTGTTCCCCGGCCCGTCACTATCCGTCTGTCTGTCCCGCCGTCTGTCTGTCCGTCTGTCTGTCCGTCTGTCCGCCGTCTCTCGACCGCCGCCCACGGTCCCTGAGGCGGCGGCGGCGGCGGCGGCGG
>JARFNR010367083.1:0-10520 GCA_030323935.1 Semibalanus cariosus
GAGCATTGGCTGTCCGACAAATCATCAAACAATAGACAATCGCTTCCTCCCACACTCTGTGCGGCGATACAGACGCGACGTATAACAAGTGGCAGTGTTATTGACGCGGTTGGAGTGCGCCATTTGGTGGCGCTGGCGGCGCGTGGCGCGGTGTGGCCAATGTGGCGTAGTCACGCAGCTGCCGGCGTGCTCACAGTATGTGGCGTGGTGCCAGGCACCGGCACACAGCTGTGCCCCCTCCCCCCACCACCCTCCCACAATGGGGGGGGGGGCTCTGCTCAAGGTAGACGATGCGCTTTCGATATGCATAACGTGACAAATGAGAGGGAGTTGTTTCGTGGGATATTGGCGTGTGCTGTAGTTACTGGCAAGCTTGGTCGTAAGCATTTCTCAACTAGTTTGGAACGAGCCGAGTTAAGATTGGGCTGGCTATTCGCATGCTTGTTTTCGTTTAACAAGGTTCGAGTTTCCGGGTGCATGGCAGTGCTTTAGCGAACTTGACCTTCAGCAACTTTGATCCTTCATTGAGAGTATGGCTGGGCGGCGATTGGAATGACCCTTGTCGTCAAACTCGTCGTCGGAATAGAAGTTCTCCTTTTCCGGGCTCCGAAGTCGTTGAGAATGTTACGGTGTTTCCAAAAGAATCATTCGTTGTTAATTGGGCGGTATCCCACTTTTAACTACGGTAGCAAAGCTTGTTTAGCTGCGTAGTCAACAGATTAAGCCTGCTTGAAGGTGTGCATAAGTTTACAGATGTCAATATACTCAAGTCTACTTAGCGAATATGTAATCTAGTATGGGTCAATAGCTTCTGTGATTTACTGGCTAAAGGAAGGCATATGCAAGCATATTTGTTGAGCAACAAAAGCCCGTTTAACTCATGCATAGCCGTCTTGGAACAAGAGTCAAAGTTTACAGTTCAGCTTTACCTAGTTCTCGGGTTGCACAGCACTACAAAACGACGTTGAGCTATGCATAATGAGGTTAGTTCGTATTTGCGCTCTTGTTCGGAGAAAAGGGATGAAGGGCTGTCCTAGATTCGTTGACCATTGAGTGTTAATAAAAAATGTCCAACATTTGTGCGGGTTTCGAATGTATCGAAATTCCTATTTTGACGTTTCATGGCTTCGCTTTTAGCAAAACACGAAATTCATTTGACACATGATGCCCTTTTTATGCTTCAACTGACATCGACATAAACTCACAAATATTGGAAAGATAATTGTCATAAAGGTTCTATTGCATTAACTTCAACAACATGAAACTCAACTTCTAAGCTTTATTTTCTCAATATATGACTTGTATTCTGCAAGCTACGCTCTCTATTACATACATTGTTGAACTTAAGACGTATGCCGCATATTTGCTTCACGGTAACAAGTCAGGCATTAAAGCATATTGATACAAGTTCAATGCTTAACAAAACTAAGAAAAACCTTGATAATGCCGATACTGACTTGCCACAGTTGAAGGCGGTAGTCCTGGGGCGCCCGCCAGTCCCGGGTGAGGCATCATTGACAGGGGCGGCGCGTGAGAGTGTGGCAGCTGCTGCGCGTGCATCTGCTGCTGAAACACCACCACAAGGTCAAGGTCACGCGGCCGACGGGTCAAGGTCACACAGGAGACGGGTCAAGCGCGCGACTTCAAAGTTATACGATGGGTGGGACATAAAGACGCAAAAGTTAATTGTCAGGCAAGTTAAAATACATTTAAGAAACCCAATTTGCACACGGTAGGAAATAATGAAATGAATTCGAACATATGTGAGACATAAATAAGTTAATTGTTTCGTGGATATTGAATCAAACAAAGAAAGGCCAGTTTTTTAATCAAACAAAGAAAAGCCAGAGGTCTTAATTCGAAGACTTAATCCTCTGATCATTCCCCTGGTTGGCATTGCTATTCGTTTAATTGTCCTTGTTGACAAGCAAATGCAATATAGCGGACATCAATCATGATTTAGGAGCGCTGGCGAAAGCCAGTACAAAACAGGTGCCACTCTTGATTACAAGTGTCAGCGGGACGGTTAGTTTGGCGGTTAAATTGGCTGCTCTGACAGCCAGGAATTACGTCACACGGGGCGAACCACTCTGACACGAACAGGCCGCACCAGAGGCGAAAACAAAGGAAGTGGCAATACCGCAAACCAAGACAGAAACCACTTTGCCGGAAGCAAGGCTATACCAGAGGGCGTGAGCGGAAAGCATCAGTGCAACGCTGGCACCAGTGACAGCACAATTGCAAGCGCAGCGTGACAAGTTCATACACGTTGTATGCATCGCGGAAACAATGTGCCTCGCGTGCATAGCCACATGCTCGCAAGCCAAGCGGTCAACACAGCAAAGCCGAGGCCGGTACTAACCAAAAGGCGTGGTAGGTCCGCTCTTTGAGGCTGAAACAACAACCGGGGAGGGTTTATAGGGCGTGAGGCGGCAGTGGCGCAGGTGTGATGTGAGACAACTGTGACGCACGTCAGCGTCACAGGCGGAGGCGACAAAAGTGACAAACAACTGCTGGAAACACGGAGCTTAGAGCTGTGAAGTTAGGAAAAAATTTATAGACGACATTTCTTTTGTTAGAGACTTTCGTTAACCAACGGTGGTTCTAATTTCAAATTTCCATAACATAAAATAAAATCAATTAATCTTCAAAATGAAAAAAATGAAGACAATAAATATTTTAAAGAAAACAAGCCATTTATGGCCTGATTTCCCTCGCTAAAAGCACAAACATTCGGAAATTTTCTGCAAGTTTTTGTCATTTTATCGTTTCCCATCTGCGCAAGTCCATCGGACAGGCACCACAGCATCTGACTGACAGGCTCCTAACTCACAGACGCCGGTCTGCACCTGCATTGCACGGCTGCAACGCACTATCGACGCTGCAATACGCGATTGACGCTGCAACATCAGCGATTGACGCTGTAACATCAGCGATTGACGCACGGGCTGACACAAATGAGACGCCGATAATGGACGGATAAGACAGGATCGGAGATCGCTTCAGGGATAGCGAGATGTAAAAGGTGCGCGTAAGAGACGCAAGACGCTCCAGATGGCTACCTGTCTTTTACTCTGCAAAGTGGACATTGGTCGGCGCACAGTGGACGAGAATGTGGCGAGGAGGTTAGGCTGGGCACAGTGGTCAAACGAGACATATTTCGGCGAAATATGTTGATGGTTTGCGACGGCGCCGCTGCCACTGCAGTTATTTGTCACCTATTTTCTGCAAACTATAATCGATAGTATATAATTATACGAGACAAAACAAAACAATGGGTAGAACTGTGGGCAGATGACATTTAGCCAACACATTGTTGAACCGTGAACTCATTGAAGTTGCATCAAAATACCATACTTGTTGTTCTACAAACATGAACTGACTGTAGGCTCGTCGAGTTAAGAGTTAGTTTCATGTACACACGAGACGCGATTGAAAGCACAACTGAGACAACACAGCGCCTCATATCCTACCACGATTGGAACAATGCAAGCCATGCCAAAGTATTAGTGTAAGGTGAGACCACCACTGTAAGGTTTGATGTGTGGTGATTCTTAGTGCTGAGCAAACGAGGGTGTTAGGAAAACTAAAACTGAGGAACACAGAGCAAACACACAGCAACAAAAAGGCAGATGCAGCACACTCAAGCAAAAACAAAACAAAAACGAACGAACTGAATTACAAAAACTACAACACCAAAAACACAAGCCGGAAGAAAAGTGTCACACCCACAATATACGTAAACAGCTGGATGCGAGAACTACGCTGCCGTTTTTAGGAACACAAACACTATTTTTGCCGCACAGTGGCCCGCATCTAGGGGTTTCTGGCGACGCAAGCAGGGTCTCAAACTACACACGAACGCACCCTCAGGCGGCCGTAGCCTGTACACCTACCGAGATCTGCTTGGCTAGCAGTCTAAGCTGATCAGCCATCTTTAGCTCGTGATCCTTCTCTGATCCGTTCATACTTTGCAGCTGAAAGGTGCGGAGGGGTTATTTCTAAGCGTAGGCGGGTATTTATGTGGATTGGATACTTTTAGGTATTTATGTGGATTGGATTACCCCAGTGGTTGCAAAGTATTTCCCCATTTCGGCCGTCAGACCTACTTGTCACGGCTGCGGCCCCACAACATGTACGCAGTGATCATGCACATATGATTGTAGATGTAGATGTTTATAGATGTAGTTAATGGTCACACTTCATATCCCGTTTATGATGTTCCTTTACGGCCCCTATCTGTCACATCATCATCGCGAACGCTTTCTCATCCCTCTCAGCTTCCTGGTGGCTGGCATTGCCCTTATTCGAAATCATTATGCCTTCCTCTTTCTCTGTAACCTTTCGGGATTACGTCTGTCTTATGTAAACCCTTCACGAATTACTTATGTATACCAGTCCCCAGTTATATTCCTTTTTATCTATAATCAATATATAATTTTATTCAAATCCCATGACATCTCTTCACACCAATCGATCTTCTCTGAAATAACTCGATACCATATTATCCATCCACCCACCGGCCACACTTCCCTCAACTCAAACCCCCACTCGTGCTTTCCTCCCCCTCCCATACAATTTCCTCACCAGCCGCCCTCCCCATCGCGCCGCCCCTGGGCTCGCCTCTGCGCCCAATTATTCACAATCGACGTCCAGATTTGACAGTGGTCGGCAACACAGCGTCGCCGTCGCGCGCCACGATCGTCGCTCAAACAAAGGACCACCTTTCCACGGCGTGCTGCCATATCCGCTCCCGGGAGACCAAACATCGATCTGCATCCAAACACGACGCACGCGGCAAATTGCGGCGGGCGGCGACTAATGGCGCACCCGGCGTGTTTTCGCCGCAGGCTATGCTCGCAGACGACAATGCATATATGATTAGCGCCGCGCCAGATAGCAGAAAAACATACTGGCGCTGATTAGAGTGGAAAGTGAGCTGATCGATCGCACCCGGGGAGGGCACGGATTTCGGGCCCGGCGTCCGGCTGACTAACTTTGCAGCGCCGACGACTGATGCTGATTAAAAGCCACTAAATTATGTTCGGCGCTGCACGGAAACTGCTGACGCCGCGCGCTGATAGGCTCGGCGATTGCTAACGCGAGCTAAACTCGCAGCTGGAGTGGAACGACTTTGCTTTGAGGCTAGCGGTCGTGGACTTCACCCAGCTGCAAGCTAATTTAACCCGACGTGGATCAACAGAAGCGATCGATGTTGTTGCCCCTCGCCGATCAAAGACGCCATACCAACACGGTCGCTGGAGAGCGCCAAGCGCAATAAAAACACAGACGGGATTATTCATCATACAGACAGCTCTCTGTCATGGCGGATTGCATCGATTTTGGCTAATTAAGTGACAAGAAACCTGTCCGGAGCGTTGTGATTTGGCCAAACCCAGACGGAGCCGAGGTCCGCCCGGAATTAGCAGGCATTGTCTGTTAATTTGTGACCGCTATAAGGTGCTGCTGTCTCATGACTTAAGGTATACAATGGAGCCGACGAGCGTTGCTAAACGGGGGTCTCGATGGCCCGCACTTTTCAGTGTATTGAGCTTTTCGGGCGTTTTTTCCCCATTAAGAACAATGCAAGCGATGGGAATGCCAGTAAGGCTAAGGAAGGCTCTTCTAAAAAATACATAAAATGTATCCTTCCTAAGAGAAAATCTTCGACAGTTAGCCACATGATAGCAAAGGACGTTAAGCACCATCGCCCATGAAATGTAATAAATTGCATGTGATTTAACTTTAAATTGGTCGAAATATCGCTACTGCTGGATCTCAGGTTGTCGGATAACCTCATCAACCAGATCCCCAGCAGTAGCGATATTTCGACCGATTTAAAGAGATATCACAGGACACAGACCAGACCCTCCAACGTGACGTACAAAGCCCACCCCTCACGATAGACCAACCAACCACCAAGACATCTCAACTCCACACCGCAACAAATACTCCCCATATGTCCCGACAAGTAACGCCAGAGAAGTGCGCCAGTAGTGCTTACCCCGATGATTTGGTTGAGTTCCGCCATGGTGACCTGCTTGGCCCGCTCCACGGCAGAGGCCACCTGCTGCTGATGCTGCGGAGAAAATACATTTCGTCACTGGATCTAATCCACCTCTGACTTCACAAAAGTCACCCTAGCTGCCCAGTCACGGGAAGTCTGTGGTCAACAAAATTTACGACTGAGTTGGTTTGTCAGAGTTGTTTACGACAGAGCCCGGATGGTTGACAGTCTGACGGATTTGTTCTCCTTTTCTTCAACTCCTCCAACTCCAACTCTGCAAAATTAATGGCTAAGAGTGGGAGGATAGAAAGTGATTAGTTTGAAAAGTGACCTAGCAATATCTTTGTCTTCCAAGGCAGAAGGCAATGTGACTATGAGGTTTGCCCCTCCACTTAACGACATATTTGATTTTCAAGTGTCGTTATGCTACTGATACAGGATCACTTTCCCATGAGTGTCGTGGATGTGCTTCACAGAGCAAATACACTTCATCAAACAGAAGTGCTGCTACTTGTCAATGAAACGTCCACCGGTTTTGTTTCTTTATTTTATTGAGTCTCACTGCGGGGACGCAGGTCCGGGTCACCAGGGCAAATTAAGCAGTCGTACCACAGTCACAGTGTTTGGCCGATCGGTTTCAAACTTTGTATTAGGCCATTAGTACCTACAATTTGTATATCTTAGATTTGTATATCGGTGACATAAGGTCAGGTCGATCGCGTGCCCTCTCCATTGTAAGTCAATGGGCAAACTTGCAAATGCTTCCTATTCAGAGAATACGCATCAGATCAGGCCAATTATTTCAGGATCTTATAATTATAGATAATTATTGATGACCCTGGTACAGCTTTTGCTTAGTGACCCTTACAAGGTCATCTGACGTAATATAAGTAGACCAACACGCATTTGGTAACAACTTCTGATTGGATAAATATACAGATGTGAGACCAATACCCTTGTGTTTATCTCGTCGAGTCCCTTTCGAATATATGCATTGTGACCCACGTGGACCGCCATATGACTTGGATGACCTTGAACTGAAGTCAAATTTTGAATTTGATATAAACCACCTGCAGTGGGAATTAATAATTCGAAGCGCCTTGACGAGACAAAAACTTGTATTTCTTTAAAAGTTATATTTAAATAATTTAGCCTATGCTCATGATAACGCAGAAAAAATCGAAAAACATAGATAAAGGATTAAAGAACAAATAGTTCACCTGGAGGCTTCGTCAGAGTTGACCACCTCTGACGAAGCCGCAAGGTGAAACATTAGTTATTTAATTCTGCATCTGTGTTTTTCGATATTTTCTGCGTTATCATGAGCATAGGCTATTTAAATATAACTTTTAAAGACATAATAATAATGATGCTCATAACAGCCATCCAATATATATGCTACCAAAAACTTGTATTTGCCAAATATAGCCTTTTTGGCATTTGATGACCTCTGGAGTGTAAACCACTGACCTGATATAAAATTTTAGGACACTGCAGCGATTGCATTTTTTCAAGGGCTTTCCATTGCCTTTTCTGTTTGTTCCTAGAGATATTTAGTTCGCATAGTTCGCAGAGATATTTGGGGGTTTCTGGGTCAAAGTCCTAAAATTGGGAAATGTGACCTTTGATGACCTCTGGTGACCTCAATATTGACCTGAGACAAAAAATGGCACGAAATAATTTACGGTGTTTTTGGATTCCGCCTATTCCCCATAGGAGCCAAGTTCAAAGGGTGTTCAGATCCCCCCCCCCCCCGGCACGGCGAAGGTGGCGCCGAGTACCGGCACGGCGTGGGTTAAGGAACAGGTTTATTCTACAAGGCATAAACCCGTGACTGGCGTGCATAGTCGCATATGACCGTGCTGATCAGATCATTTCTTGTATGAACTCAGAACGCGTCAGCGACAGCCTCATTACTGCGCCTAAACGGATTTCAGCAAACGAATTTAGTGATCGGATGTTACTCATTCCAATAAAAAAGTTATGATCTAAATAACCGCCACAACTACATATAAATATAAACCATTCCATCCACGATCATTGCAGCGAAGGCCATCTACCATCATCCCTCCCACACCCACATCCTCTCAACCCCATCCCGCAGTCCAACACACTACCACCAACACATCACCACCAACACATCACCACCAACGCATCACCACCAACGCACTCACCTCCTGCGACAGAAACGGCATCACCTGCGCTAAGATGGCGTTCAGCCGTTTGGCGATCTCCGTCTGTAAACACATAAACACAGCCGTTAGAGTGGTGTCAGCAGAGCGATTGGAGACGTTGGCGCCGTGTTGACATGCGCACTTCCCGCTGACGTGACGCAGGGCGGCCGTCGGCGGGGACGGCTCAGTGGCCGTGAGCGGGGACGGCTCAGTGGACGTGGGCGGGGACGGCTCAGTGGACGTGAGCGGGGACGGCTCAGTGGACGTGAGCGGGGACGGCTCAGTGGACGTGGGCGGGGACGGCTCAGTGGACGTGGGCGGTGACGGCTCAGTGGCCGTGGGCGGGGACGGCTCAGTGGCCGTGGGCGTTGCTCGGTTTATTTGTCTACTAAGAATGACGCGCCACAGGTTCGCTTCCAATTGACAAGCCGAGTCATGGGATGGGATGGCGCCGGTGATAAAGTGCTGATGTGGACTCATTCCGACAGCAGGGATCCTCAGTGGGTTTATTTGCATAGCGATGTAGCCCCCAAAGTCAGCAGTGGCCGCACCTCACACGTCGTGGCCCGAGAAACTGGCAAAGCCAAGCCACGGTTCGTCAGCCGTCTGACAGAAACAGGACTCTGATCAACACCAATCGTTTAGCTGCTTACGAAAACGCACCACCACCAGTTTGACACATTAATTGACGCAGTAATTAATTAATTAACATACATGGGCGATAAACGACGCTGATATATGAACCCAAGAACTCCATAAAACGAATTCATTGAGAATCATTGACCGCTTCACACACTGTGGAGTTGACAATTTACCAAACAATCTACATACATTACAAAACAAACATTCTACTACACCTGAAAGTGTGTATCGAACGTGCGCTATTTCCATCGGCTCTACCGCCGACCACAGTCCGTCGGAAGGCGTCGGAGATGACCGGTCGTCGCTCGCCGAGCCATCTCCGATTACCGAGCACTCGGCACCGAGCACCGAGCACTCGGCGGCGTCCTCCGAGTCGGCAGATAATCCCATCAGGCGGCGGCCATCGCGCCGCGTACCGCGCCATCTGTCGCCCAGTCAGTCGGGCGACAGATGTAGGAGCGTAAATAAACAGCACATCCGGCCGCACAGGCCGCCGGCCAGCGGCCAGCGAGGTCGGTCCGGCCGCTGTGACTTGGATAGGGGGGGGGGGATAAATGAGCTCATGAGCTTCTGCATCTATTTATATCCCCTTCTTTCTCTCCTTTTCTTTATATATCTGTCTCTCTTTAATTCGGTTCCTTCTCTCTTCCTCTCCCTCTCTGTCCCCTCTAACTGACTTCTTCTGTCTCCTCTCATCTCCTCCTCTTCTTCTCTTCCCCCTCTCCTCTCTCTGTCATCCGTCTCCCTGCAATATCGCCGCTCACGTGCACGATACATGAATCTATGCAATACTTACTTTTGCAGCTTCATTAAGCATATTACAACCCCAGCTACACTGGGTGTATTTTACAGCACATTTCCATTCCATGAGTATGTATTTTACAGCTATGGTTTATGCCTCATTCGTGGCACCTCACGAGGGCAAAATGTTAACGGGTTGGCAGCACAGCTATTGTTCCTGGCTCAGCGCAGCCTATAGACACATCAGTCTGAACTTTGGTTTTATTTATGCTTGTCACTTCACTAAACTGCTAGTTTTTTGCCTAGGCAGGTAATCGGAATTCGCCTTTGATAAACTACCAAACAGATAAAATAAGTTGTATAGTTTCAGTTTTGACGGGAGATAAAAGGATCGGGTAGTAACTTAAAATAACTTTAAATACGCATGTTTCGTCAGATCGTAAGATGGAATATGAATTTGAATCGAGCTTTAATACACAAGAAAGTGTGCACTTTTTTATTTGATAAATAAATATGTCCAGGGACAAACAGCCACGCAAATAACATGTCCAGGAGCTCCTCTTGACTCTTTGGCTGCGCAAGAAATGCAAATATTTGTCCTCCTCTCCCCCATTAAAGCTGATTGCTTCCAAACTTCTCCAGCTTAGTAAGCAAACAGCCCGAAACTGACGAACTACCGGAAAATTTAAAAAGAATGTTGCAAGTCGCGCTGAGCTTAAAGATGCGACGCTCACTAACTTTTTTTATATTTGCAGTAATTGGCATGCAATTCAGAAAGTCCCTCACGAAACTCCCCAGCCAAAACCTCCAACACTTCACTCGCGCACCCTGTCAACTGCCGTACTCAAATTGCATAAACGTTTACTCTAACGACCCACCAACATAGCGCAGAAATGTATGTGTATGTGTTATGTATATGTGTGACATGTTTGTACCAGAGTCCAGAGCACCGGGCG
>JARFNR010367527.1:0-10506 GCA_030323935.1 Semibalanus cariosus
GCGGGCAGTTCAGGAGCGGCAGTTCAGGGGCGGGCAGTTCAGGAGCGGCAGTTCAGTGGCGGGTAGTTCAGTGGCAGGCAGTTCAGTGGCGGGCAGTTCAGTGGCAGGCAGTTCAGTGGCGGGCAGTTCAGTGGCAGGCAGTTCAGTGGCAGGCAGTTGAGTGGCGGGCAGTTCAGTTGCGACTTTTTTAAGAATAGACATACTGACAGACATACTGAGCTTGCTTATACTGCTTGCCTTTTATGCAACACAAAGGTTTATTCTTTACTAAATGGGAAGCTGTTTTGTCCCCGCGCGGAATCTTATATTGGTTCTGTACATAGACTGGCTGGGAACCTATGAAATGGTTGTCCAGGCTTTGATGTCCTTGCCGTGGCAATCGATTCTGATCTAAAACAAATAAGTTACTGAAGCGTTGACTTTGATTCTCGTGATACATATGTATATCACCATTCTTATTGTCGTGTAACAATACGGCTATGCTGCTTGACATACTATTAACTTCATGATGAGCAAAAGTGACTCTGCCTTTGCTATCTCTCTGGTGATTAGGCTGTGACGCTGTGCTGTCGGTGATTGACAGGGAGACGAACGCCGAGGAGGAGGCAGAGTACGAGTACGACCCGTCATATCAGGAGTACTACCAGGGCGAGTGAGTATTGTCGGCACGAGTGAATTAAACTGTCAGGTTACATGCAGTCTTGTCACCATTGGGTAACACTGTCTCTAGCTTTCTATGTCTGAAAATAAACGTGTTCCTTGCGCCATGTATTTTCAATGAATAGCAATCTTGAATTTGCTGCCAAATTCGTCTATATGTAATTAATGTTATATAAATGATGAGTTCGTGAGAATGTTTAAGCTATGCATACATATCCAATGAGCAATATGAGACACAAATACAGTTGGGCACATGCTACACGAAAATGCCCGTACATGTTTGATGGTGAGTGGCACACCATCATCCAAGAGTGATGCAACGTATTGTATATATACTTTACACTAACTTTGATAAAATATACTGCGCCAATCGTGCTGACATTTGTCGACATTGCATATATTGGCCCGTTACAAACTGTTTTGTCAAACGAACTGAATCATAGCTTGAAGCGCTTGTGTCAACTGTTGGCTTTAACCATGCACGACCAGTGTAACATACGGCCAAAGCACCTGTGTGCATAACTCAACTAAGCACCAGATGAGTCACATGTCGGCGGCACAGCTAGCTAGTGTCTCTCACCAGCTGTGCGGTATTATAGACACATGGCGGTTTCGTGCCAGATCTCCAGCTGCTGATCATGGATGAGTCCCACCTCTCAGTTTACATGCGCTACAGTATGGGACACTCGTCTGCAACCATCCGTCTCCTAATGGATTCGAGAGGTGCCGAGTCCTCTAACCACTGACCCTTCTCCAACAGCGACAGATGTCAGACTACCACTAGGTCCACGCACAGCTGCCGACCCCCTTCCTCTCATCATGAACTGGAGAGGTTCCCTCGACATTCTTAACTTTTGACTCTCTTCCCCCAGGGACGGACGTCAGTACTACCAGTACACGGACGAGAACGGCCAGCTCGTCTCGGCCGAGTACGACCCGACGGCCTACTACGACGAGACCGGGGCGTACCAGTACGACGCATCGTACCCCCAGGACGGCGCCGACCCCTCGGGGCACGCCGTGACCTCTGACCCGACCGCGACCTCGCGGCCGGAGGGCAGTCTTCCGAACGGACCGAGCGCAGCACCGGCGGCGGCGGCGGCGGCGGCGGGGAGTGATCCGGCCGCCTACAGTGCGGAACAGACAGTGTACAGTGGTGTCGTCGGCAGCGCGCACAGTGCCGGCCAGAGTGCACACAGTGCGGAACAGGGCGGCCGCAGCGAGGCGCAGACAATCGCCGCGGAAAGGACCGCCTACAGTGAGGTGCCGTCGAACTACAGTGGTAAACATACAGGCTACAGTGAAAAACAGACGGGCTACAGTGACCCGCAGACGGGCGGCAGTGACCCGCAGACGGCATACAGTGACCCGCGGACGGGATACAGTAACTCGCAGCAAGGTGATTACAGTAACACACAGGCAGGGTACAGTGACTCGCAGACAGGCTACAGTGGCGCGGAAGCCACCACAGACTACAGTGGCACGGAGCCCCCCACAGGCTACAGCGGACAACAGCCCGACTACGCCACAGACTACGACGACTACGACCAGGCTGCCGAGTACTACGACGAGGAGACGGGCGACTACTTCGACGGCACGGCCTGGAGCTACTACGACGAGGAGAGCGGAGAGTGGTACTACTACGACGACGGCCAGACGTACAACGAGGACTACAACTACGCCTACGACAGCTCCGAGCAGCTGGCGCAGACGGAGAAGTCCACTGCTCCTGCGGTGAAGAGCGCCGCCTCCACTGCGCCTGCGACTGCGAAGAGCTTACCGCGAGCGGCGCAGACAGCGGCTGGTGGCCAGCGGAGTCAGAAGAAGCCCGACTTTGGGCTGGGGAACCTCGGTTTGAACAAGCTCACCTCGTCACTGGGTCAGATCGGGCAGACGGTGGGTCAGACGGTGGGCCAGACGGTGCGTAGTGCGGGCAGCAGCAGCAGCACCCGGCCTGGCTCGGCCGCCTCGAACCAGGGCGGCGAGCAGCTGGCTGCACTCGGCAACAAGGTCGGAAACAAGACGAAGGAAGTGGGCTCCATGTTCGCCGGCCTGCTGCGCGGCTTCGGCTCCGACTCGCGCCTGGCCAAGACGCCGGCGCAGTCGACGCCGAACCTGGCGCAGCACCCGGCTGCTGAAGCTGCAGCGGCCGCGGCGCCCAAAACAGACCAGCAGTCCGGCAAGCCGCTGCGACGTCAACTCACGAAACACGCCAGCCTCGGAGGCGATGACGCCGCGTCTCCCACCACGCTCCGCTCGCAGTCACCATCGTCATTACCCCCGGGGACACAACCGGAGGTGTCCTCGCTGCCAATGCCGGCAGACGACGCGGCCATCCTGGCTTCGATCGGCCGGTATCGCACCAACGACCCGTACATGCGGCGGGACGAGTTTTACACGAGCAACGATCTGGAGCAGGACCGGGCGCTGCTTGACGGCAGAGGGGTGCAGGCGGCGCCCGACGGCAGCGGGCTGATTCGCCGGGACAGCTATCACGAGCAGCAGCGAGCGCTGGCCGCTAGGAAAGCCTCGCTCGAGCAGCGAGCGAGTCCCCTATACGAGGAGCAGACTGAGCATACCAGCAGCTCGACAGGGACTCACGCAGAGCTGAGTCAAACGGAGGCGTCCTTCTCGCCAAGTCCCGAGACTTCCCCCACGCGGGGCTCGCGTGGGTCGCAAGGCTCGCGGGGATCCCAAGGGTCTCGTGGGTCTCGAGGATCCCGAGGCTCGCTCAGCTCTCCGACCCTCGTCAAGGCGGAGATCGATCAGGACAAGCTGATCCTGGGTAACTTCGAGCCGGACGCGCCGGGCAGGCGCAGCAAAGTGACCACACCAGTGTCTCCGCCACGGGAGAATGTCATAGAGCCTCACCCGGCCTACCAGAAGCCAACGGACGAGACGGCGCGAGCCGACATGAGGCTGGCAGACACGGACAAGAAGGTCTCCTTCGATGACGAGCAGGAGCCGCGCGAGCAGAAGAAACCGATGACGGCCCGCGAGAGATGGCTCTGGGCGTACAACAAGATCCTGCAGCAGCTCAACGTGAGTACCACTGGCCCTTCCACTGGACGGCTGAGGGGGAGGGGGGGGGGGGGAGCAGGGGGGCTGGTGGTGGGTAGAGGAATGAGTGTGGGTGTGGTGGACTGAAAGCCATGTGGTTCGTGTTTTGTCGGTCTAATTTGACCGACAACACGAACACGGATAAGCGGCTTCCAAGTTTATATGAGCAACGTATGCCTTTATTGGCAACGTTACATGCACTGGATTATAACATAGTGTAGCGTAATAGTCACAACACCACGCTATTAGCACATGCAATGGTACCTAACTAGATCAATGAAAACGAAACCAATGTTAAAGCAACATGAGCGTAGACCAAATATCCATTCATTATCAAATCAGATAAGGAAACTAGATATACACAAATGCGAATTTTACGCTTGGCAAAACGTTTTGCTCCATTTTCTAGTATCTGGCGTGCAATGCAGAGCTGTATGAATGGAACTGGAATGATTTACAACATACCTACTTATGCCAAACAATAGGTACCCAATGAAAGGAAGAATTTGATTATGTCTGATAAATATCTTCACTGTTCGTTTCGCATTATTTAGATATATGTATATGTATATGTATATGTATTATGTATATGTATATGTATATGTATATGTATATGTATATGTATATGTATATGTATATGTATATGTATATGTATATGTATTTGTATATGTGTATGCATACAACATATACGAATGTTGTTGTACGAATGGAACCACGGCTCTACGCTCAGTACAACAGCACACATGTATATTGTCTACTTATACTGCTGGGTGTCCCCAGATGGCACTAGTAGTAAGCGCCTGGAGCTATGCTGTACCGCATAGCTTGGCGCCGAGAACTGCAGACTACCCAATGGGGGGAGGGGTTGGGGGTATGATGAGGATTGGGGTTTAAGGTCGTCGCAACTGCCTGGTTATGTGGCGTCTGGAGGGGGTAACGAATCATTCTGTTCATCAAACGGGGGTAACCATGGTTACTAACCATACCCTTGACGCTGAGAACCACCGCTGTATATCAATCGTGAACCACTCGATGGATCATTATGCCGCGAAACAATTGACTCAAATCATATCGAAATGATCTATAGGTACAAGATAATGTAGGATGTCTTCCCGATTGGCTTCGTCAGTCTTTGAGACTGTCATCAGGCTATATCATCTGTCTTATTCTCAATAACTTACTGATTGCTCTTGCCAAATGTCAAGTTAAAGCTCGGACAATATTATCAAACTAGTATTGCGTAATGCGTATCCTGCGTATGTCTTATCGACATGGTACTTCTCCCCATTCATGATCCGCCGTTTGATCCGGGATGTTACCGGTAATGCCCGCTCAGTCTGGGCTCAGTCTGGGCTCAGTCTGGGCTCAGTCTGGGCTCAGTCTGGGCTCAGTCTGGGCTCAGTCTGTGCTCAGTCTGTGCTCAGTCTGGGCTCAGTCTGGGCTCAGTCTGGGCTCAGTCTGGGCTCAGTCTGGGTTCAGTCTGGGCTCAGTCTGGGCTCAGTCTGGGCTCAGTCTGCGATCCCCAGGAAGACAGGTGGCTAACCTTTCTGTGACCCGGCGACCTTTGGATGGTAACCTGCCATCACTGTGCCGGCCCTCAGCGGCTACAGCCAGCTGCTCGGCTGCCAGACGATCTGAGCACCCCCCCCCCTCCGCCCCGCGACGTGCCCGCTCCCCACCCCGGACTCTGACGCCCCCAGCGCCCTGCACTGGTCAAACTAACAGATAACTGATTGGTTATCACTACCTAAAGGGTCACAGCCTGCCTTTAAAGATGGTTTGTGATATGCTTGCAAGAGCCATGCTGGTCACACTCATGTTTATTTTGATATGTTGGCATCTCAACTCAATATGTATATTGAGTTCTTAAAAATTTAACATGATGGAAATTGAGCAACGGTTGACTCTCCAGAGTGCATAAGCTATTCGTAGACGTTGGGTCCTAGTTTATCCAGTAAACAGCTGACTATTCAAATGATAATTACCGATATCAGATTCATTTAATCCCTAGATAAGTCAACTATGCATTGCTGAAGCTGTAAAATGTAATGCATTTAGCCGAGCTTAAGCTATACCTACAGGGTTTTCATAATGAATGCTACTTTTAAATCAGCCGTGGGAAGATCAAAAATATTATAAAGCTCGTGGATTTTTAGGATATATTGTTGCAAAACGTGCGGGTTTTTATCTGGGCAAACATTACCCCGAAACCATTAGTATGATGAATGTTATAGGCCAACAATGTCGAGGCCCATGCAACGCTGCAACGCGCGGTTTTCAATTTAAGAGGCAGTTTAAGCAGTCTCTCAGTATGGTGCGCTGAAAAGCGTACCTGCAGTGCGCCGAAAGTTTGGCAGTAACTTCCAGAAAAGAAATGACATTCTGTCAAGGATGGCTTTCAAGAGACTGATCGAAAGGCCTCAGTCAACAGGCCTCAAGGTCTCCCCATCAAAGCCTCAAGGTCGAACTGCAGCATAGGCTGAGCTCGTGGGTAACATTCTGCAGATGGTGGAGCCATATCAAGCAGCCAAGAAAAGCATCTCTGTCCCCAGGATTGCCAAGTCGTTGGGCACATCCACGACAACTGTGTTTCGGATTATGCGGAAGAAGTTGGGCTGGGAGCCGTATAAGCCCCATGTTACCGTGCCGCTGAACGCAGCCCACCAGGCAGGCAGACGAGAATTCTGCAAGTGGCTTGCTGATTATTCTGGAATTGTTGGCCTATAACATTCATCATACTAATTGTTTCGGGAATATTTTTGTACAGATAAAAACCCTCAGGTTTTTGCAACAATAGAACCTAAAAATCCACGAGCTTTATAATCTTTTTGGTCTTCCTACGACTGATTTAAAAGTAACATTCATTATGAAAAACCCTGTAATTTACAACTGGGTGACGCTTGCAAAATGTGTTTCTATCATCCTTTGTATCACTAATTTCCATTTGTTTACCACTATATATGTTGGGAAAATAAACCTTGTTTGACGCGCTTACGGCGTTTAGTGCTTTTGCATTGTGTGTTCCGATTTATATAAAAAGACGAAGTGAGCGGCTAGTGGCTAGATAGTGAGCGGAATACGTTAGTCACGGATGCCGTGACTGTCATTTAATCATGAAATATTTATGTTTTGATTCTGTCAAAATATTATGGCCTTTGTTGCACTGTCACATGCGTAACTATCTATTGTATTAAATACAACACATATCGATATTGATGCGCATATTATTTGGATATCTGACGCCATTCGCCAATAACATACGGCAAAACGAAATAGTGTGCAGACAATTCATGGCACTGCGTAATCATAATTGTCTACTGAGTTGACTATGGTCACAGTTTGTGATTTTTTTTTAGGAGCGGCTGGCTACTGAAAGCATGCAATGAAAGGTGATCACTTCATAGGGCCCACTATTGTTCTTCTTTGCTTCAATCGATAAAAAAGGCACACGAGTAAGGTGAGATCCGTTTTGCACCACTCCAGAAGATTGATATCGTTCTGTTCTTTGCAGTGTTCTTGAAGTAGTTTGATCCGTTGCTTCATTATTTTTCCTCACAGTAGGTATCCAAATCGCGACTGGATTATATTAACTTTCTTCTTTCTCTCTTATCGTGTTTCTCTTCTCTTGGAGGTCTTGACTATTGGGCATTCGGAAATCCAAACGCAGATAAAAAGCCCTTCATATACGAATGTCACAGTCCGTACCTTATAGACTGATTGAACACTTAGAAGTTCAGTAGATCCAATCAGTACAATAATACAGTACATAAACGGCATATGGTAAAATAAATACCTCCCTTGAGGCTGAAACACAGTATTCGCGCAGCTGCGCGAAGTGGACGCGGGTGCCTATTCAAATATATTGAACGGAGGTTGCCACAACTGCACGATGCGCACGTTGCGGGAAGAAAAAAATCAACTGTTGAAATTTCGCCATGTATTTGAATAGGCATCCGCATCCACTTCACGCAGCTGCACGAAGACTGTGTATCAGCCCATAGGCCGGCAGTTTGTTTAAGTCCTCGGTCATCCTGAACATTTTTGCACTCGCTTTACGGGCTCGTGCTAAAATTTGTCAGGCTGACCTCGGACTTAAGCAAACTGCTTCCCGGCCCCGGGAGGTATTTTATACACACGCAAGAGATGAGGTAGTTACGTAACTTAAACGGTGAGTATTAACAAAAAATGTTCTAAACCAAAGTCGGTATGATTATTATAATAGCATCCTTTCACATAGGACAGTGGAACTTATGAGTTAAAGTTACGTTAACTTCAAGCCTGACTCGAAACACATCCAGTATATTAACTTTGATCGATATTAGACATGCTAATGTGTCAAAAGATCAGGGAATGACTATACACCAAGTAGCTCATCAGACAAGCAAAGGGTCCATGTTTTTTTATCGGTATACAATATACTTGGAAGACACAAGCAGGAATTATAAGCCAGCCACAAAATTAAACCTGTAAACGTATCGGAAAATTGTGCCTGACTTTCAGCAAGACCGGTAGTCCCCGATGTCTTGATGGCTTGCTGTTGTTGGGGTTTCACTATATTTTACTTTTGTTACTTCTCTATCTTATTTTATTTAGAGAATGCTTCTTTCATTAGGAACAACGCTGGAATATTGGAAAAGCTGGAGTACCGAGTTAAGCAAGGGTCCTGTTATTCATGAACTGATCATTTTGTATATAACATATACAGTTGATAAACCGAAGTTGAATCTCACCAGCACACAACATACCACATGACAACATGATTGCAAAAACATCGCGACCTATCAACCCATACCACTTGCGAAGTTCCTGCAGGGGATCACGGTGGCGACCTCTGACGGCATATAACAGCATGTAGGCCGCTGCCTTCTCGACCCTAGCGGCACTGCTCCCCTTCACGTCGGCGTTGTCGTCGAAGAACCACCTGGCGGCCAGCTGATTAAAGCAGTAGGCAGTGTAGTTGCCGCTGTGCTGGCTGCCTTGGTGCTCCACCACCCCGTACAGGTCATACACTATGTCGTGCGTGTTGGGGTGTGGACCGACCGATTTCCGACTCAGGTCAAGGCCACGACTCAGGTCAAGGCCACGTAGTGGGAATGAAACTTGGGCATGCGTCCTCAGTGCGGTGGTGCCAGTGAAGCTGAACCGCTTCAGATGGCATATAATAACCGGTGCCAAAAGTCTAGCTTCTTGAAGACGTCGTGGCTCAGTCGGCATCTGGGACAGGTCCAGTCGTTGAGTAAGTCACCGCGGACGTAATGATCTAGACAGCTGCACAGCCTATCCTGGCCGGCTGTCGTTACCGCCAGCGGCAGGGACAGCAGTGAAAACATCTCGAACGTGCTGGACACAAAGCCGCAGGCGGTGCAGCGCAAGATCGACCTTTCCAGGCCGTGAAAGAGCCGCGTTACAATCGAGTTATTGACACGTATAAACTGCCGCCAGACCATCTCGGCTGCCTCGGAGTCTGGCAGTTCATCAGAAGACGGCGCGGATGGTGGCTCTGTAGTTGCCGACGCCATGTTTAGATCGTCGTGCAACCACTCTAGCAGTAGGGTGATGAACTATGCGCGTCGTGCATATGCATACCGCTGAACTCCGCGCGGCACGCGCACACCTCATTGGGTAGCTGGTGGAGCGAGAAGAAGCCGAGTTAAGTGTTTCAGTGCTTTCCAGTCTCGGGAGATATATTGCAAAAATACCGACAAGGAGTCTTTGTCCCATTACTTTTCATGTTTTCTCTTATCTGTCAATAATTTCGCGTCGTTGACAATGCTGCCTTTGCACCATGTCTGACGTGTTACGAGAAGTTAAGACGATTAAGCTGCAGTTTAGGTCATATTATCTCCCGAAAGTTGATACCGTATTCTGCTTTACTATGACATTATCCAAGCATTCCTTTATGCCACAATATGAGTGTGCCAGAGGGCCTTCTCGAGCAGAGGGCGCTTGGCATCAGCTGCGACTGACTACTACTGCCATCTGTTGGCAATGGGAAACAACAGTCGTTTGGCGCTGAAGGAGGCGTGGCCGAGAAGCCGATGCAACCTGGCGGATACTGACCACAGCAGTTTACAGATTGATACATTCTCGTCAAAATTCTCCACAATCTTGCGTTATTGGTCCAGCCTGTCACATTAGGACACAGTCTGATGCAATTTGGCGCAATGCGGACATATATGTCCGCATGTGTCAAATATATTTGACACAACTTGGTTCAGGGTGAAGGAGTATCGCAAATGGTACATACAACCTCGAACGGTCTCCCAGTTTTATATCTTCTGGCATAATGTCGCACAGTCTAGCACAACACGGTTTGGCACAGTCCGATACAGCCTCCTATAGGCTATAGCCCGCCACATGCTGGCATAATCCGACTCAGTGTGACCCGGCGTCTTAATAGGGTCTGATACGGCCTGGCACGCTTTGGCCCAATTTCACAAAGCTCAACGCTGACATGCATGGCACGGCTATGATGAAGATGAAAAACGAAAGGCAATGCATGTTGAAATGTGGAGGCCGGAATACGTATGTCATACTCACAAAAACTGCCAACACCAGGCTTTTGTTTTGATGCCGTCGTGCTTAACTCATACGTCGTGCAAACCATACTCATAGTTTGTTTCAACAATAATTATTCAGCTTTTGTACTTAAAGGGAAGTGTCCACCTTGAAAGATTCGAGTGAATGCTATGAAATGACTAAGGAGAGAACGCAGATAACGATTCTGCTATTAATTTGTCATAAAACCCAGGAATTGTGGAAATATTGATGAAATACAATATTATA
>JARFNR010367748.1:0-10498 GCA_030323935.1 Semibalanus cariosus
TCGCAGAGGTCACAGGGGTCCCTGGAAGCCAGAGGGGTCCTATGGAGGTCAGAGGGGGCCTCTGAAGGCCTGAGGAGGCCATCTGGAAGTCAGAGGGGAGGTCAGAGGGCGATCTATGGAGGTCAGACAGAGGTGGGCCCCTGGAGGCCAGAGAGGCTCCTTTGGAGATCATAAAGGCCTCTGAGTGCCCTGACGGCCAGAGAGGGTCCTATGGAGGTCAGAGGTGTCCCTGAAGTCCAGAAGCGGCCTCTGGAATCCAGAAGGGAGGTGAGAGGAGCCTATGGAGGTCAAAGGTCTCTTCTCAAATGGAGGCCCCCTCTCAAACGGAGGCCACCTAAATTTGCCCCCGAATAACTTGCCCCCCGAAAAAAAATCCGTGGCGCCGCCCCTGCCCTAAAATACCTTCTTATCAAGGACCTCGAACCCGCAGCCCTATTAAGTTTTCGATAAGAAGGAGCTGTTTGTTTATCAAAAGCTTCCGCAATCGTGTAGCAAGTTTGTATCTACCCCTTCTTCACCTCTGCGTAAAGCTCAGCCAGTGTACAGCCATGGAGGAGGGCGGCCACACATTCCCATGTGCCAAAATACCACCGAAGGTACGCGCTGACTGGAAGGCACCAGGCACAGCGCAGAAGAATGACGAGCACATCAACATTAAACAAGTAGGCCCACATTCCAATGAAACATGACGTCAGTTCCAGCAATCGAACATTAATATTGATGTATGACAAACACATGGTACATCAGCAATGCATGCCTCGATATAGCTATGCGCACATATGATCAATTTCCATGAGGCCCTTCTAGGACTTATCTTGTTTTCCTGTGTACAGTCACACACCGTACGTGGATTCATGCATCATTAACATCTAGGAATGGGATAATGTTAACCACCTGTTCATGGGCAACGACCAAAAAACACACAATAAAACATGAACTTTCTCATCGATTGAGTAGCCGTAGGCAGCTCATAACACCAACAAAAACAATAGGCGATTTGCAGCGCCGAGCCAGACAGCGTCGCTGCAGGACTGGTGGTAGTTCCGACTCCCGACTCAGGACTCGTGAGTCACTGGCCCGGGGTACGGTACGGCGCACTGAGTAGGTCAGGACTCCTGAGTCGCTGGCCCGGGGGTTCGGTACAGCACACTAAGTAGGAGGATTCGAGTGGACCTCATCCACGGACCTCATCCACAACAACCTCATCCACGCAGACAACTAACAGACAAGGACAGGATAACAGACGAGAGATATACAAAAGTTGAAGCAGAAGAAAAAGAAGATGGGACATAGAGACATATATATGTGATGCGCAGTGATGTTTAAGTTTATAACAGGAAGCATGGATACAGGAAAGAAAAAATAAGAAAATAAATAGTGAAAAGGATATGAATGAATGGATGGACAGCGAATGGGGGATAAACAAGAAACGATGAAGTGAGCCCGGTTACAAACACCTATAAGTTGCTGCTGGTATCAATAACGACACCCATGGACGTTGGGAAGAAATAAAGTGGGGAAGAACAACATAACCAAAACAAACTCTGAGATGAGAAACATCAACAAAGGGACCGACCGAGTGCTCCCAGACCGACGGACTGAGAGCGGTCATTCGCACACCACGTGATTGTGATTGAACGGGTACACAAGGCCACCGGCGGCTTCCAGCCGACCGCGGCCCGTTTCGGCTCTCAAAAATAGCACTAAATCAATGGCGTTGCGGGCGGCGGAGACTGCGCATGCCTCTCCGGGCGCCATGTAGCGGCAGCGGCAGCAGTGCGGGCTGCCTGGCGGCGGGGCGGCAGACTCGCTGGCCTGCCCGCCGCCGCTGCCGCTGAGCCACGCTGTGCGTAAGCAGGCTGTGGCCTGGGGCTGCTCCTGAGAGCGGACCGAGCGGGCTGGCGGGCCGGCCCGATCCGCCGGCCGCCCCGCCAGTGACCTTCAGCCGGTCGGCTGGCGGCGGCGGCGGCGGCTCGGACGGCCCGACAGCGCGACGCCGCCGTCCGCTGACCGGCCGCCGCCAGCCGGGCCCAGCCGCCATGGCAGAGCGGGTCCCCAGGCCGCTGACCGGACCGGACCGGGTCAAGTCGACCGCGGCCTGCAGACCGTACGGCTGGCGAAAGTCACCCGTGCTGGCCGTACGGGCCACAGACGGCGCCTGGCAACAGCAATGTTGTCCGTCGAGAGCGGCTCACGCCTACCTCCTTCGTAGAAGTGTTCGCCCATGGACGGTCCGGACATGGCGTCGGGCGGCCCCAGCGGCTGGTACATGGCTGCTGTCGTTTCTCTCTCGCTCCCGATCGTTCACGGGTCCTCTCACAGGGCTGGCGCCGCGCCGCACATGCCGCCGCCTCACACACGCGCGTCACTCATGTCCCTCACAGCACTCACTCGCCACCACGCGGCCCGACCGACGGCTCAGCACTCCGCTGTGCAGCAGCAGCGGCGGCGGCGGCGCGCGGCGGACAGGGGGCGCCACAGGCCGGGCCATGAGCCCCGGACCGGCCGAGTCCCAGCCCCCCGCCCGGCCCCCGCCCCCCACCGTCCGCCCGCCGGCCACACACGGACGTCGGAGCTCCGACCCGCCAGACCAGCCGGCCAGCTACGGCCATAGCCAGCCGACGAACCCGGCAACCATGCACGCACGCGCGTACACAGGCACGGACGCACCACGTATACGCGCGCACACACGGACGCAAGCATACGCGTGTGCACGCATGCACCCACGTACCCACGCGTAAGCGCACACGCACGCACGTATGTACTACGTACGCATGCACGCATGCACGAGCACACGCAGACACACGTAGACACACGCAGATGCGGTGGCGGGGCGAGGCCGTAATTGGGTTCACCATGGCAAGGCCCGCCAGCTCAGAACACTTCAGGGCAGTTAGTACTAAGTGAATACGGCGACAGACCGGATCGGTGCTGAGTACGTCCCACTCAATACAGTGTGAATTGCCATTTTCCAGGAACCAAAATTTACCCTGCCCCGAAAAACACATGCAATGTCATGTCAAGGGGCTCCCCAGTGCGTCATAGTTGTAAGGGAGTGGAGTGGGGCCCAAAAAGAGCAATGCTTGCGGGTGCACGTGGCCCAGCTTTATGGTGGAAAAATATCCTAGCATGAGATAGGTACATTTGGGAGGAATGCAGAACGTCATACGACAACAAAGCAACTGACATGCTTGGACGCCAGGCTGAAAATGTATCCAATACATGACCTACATACGAGCATATCGACCTTAAATCCGAGTGGAAGGTGCTGTAAACATTGCCGATGAACCTAGCCGACCACAAACTTATTGTTCAAGAATTCGACCCGAAGGTCATGGATTAAATACAATAATACCTGTCTAATTGACAAAAGACGGGAGATGCCATTTGCCGCGGAATATCCCTCAAATTTAGCGAGAAATGGCCTTCAGGAATTCAAGCCACATCCAATATCCGCGCGATCCGCTAACCATCACAAACACAATCCAGCGATCGAAAAAGCGGCAATCAATGACGGTGGCAGCGCAGCGAAATCATGCAGGTTACCGCAGCACTTCCACCGTCAAATGCGTTCACTTTACCGGCAGCTGCATGCAGGGGCGCAGCCAGACCATCGACAAGGGGGAGGGGCACGGCATCCCCAGGGGCCCCCTCGGCAAAGGGCCCCCGAAAAAATGTCGCGAAAAATATCACCCCGGATTTAGGTCACTATATTTTGCAGGCCCCTAAATAGTCGCAAACAGGGACGTCACCGATATTTTTTAGTGCGAAAGTCGGCCCAGTGGGGCACGTGCCCCCTCTGCCCCCCCCCCCCCCCTTGGCTGCGCCCCTGGCTGCATGACTTCAACGGCATCACAGCGCCACCGAGCTCGGCACATGTCGCAACCTACCATCTAACGGGTACCCGCATCGTATTTACATTAGTATTTTCATTCCGTGGCAGGAGGATTTATAGTGTGCAGTCTATATTTAGCGGGTGAGTGGACCACAGGGCAGCCGTGCCCTGCTGGGGCTAATCACCGCCAATGGCCGAGCTGCAGACGTCCGAGTCTGAAGGACGCGCGGCGGCGCCACAGGTGATGGTGCGCCTGCTGACGAGCCGCAGCCCGGGGCCCGAGGCGTGGTACAAGGTTCACATGGCGCCCGGCGGGGAGGAGTGTTGCCGAAATCCTGAAATATTGAAAACCACACCCGGCACCGCCACTGGCATAGCTCAAGTGGTGCACCACAGAACCACGGCATAGGCTTACTTCGGTGCAACCAAGACCGGCGCATGCACCACATGTTGTATACTGAATATACCTACATATTTGCTCTACTTGAGCGCCAAATAATCCCGGCAAGTTGTCTGGCTAGTCCTTTCAGGCCCGGTAGAAAGCCCGCCGGGCCTGAATTCAGGCCCAGCGCCGGCTCCGTGGCTGAGTTTTGCAACTCTAGCTGGGCCCCGGACCGGCAGGCTAAGCCTATCCAGAGCAGAGCCCATGAAGAAATTAGCCCATCACCAACCAACCTGAAGACGCCTGGACGGGGGAAACAAACCAGAGCAAACAGGAGCAGATTGCGTGTTTAAAATAAGGTGCAAATTCATAACAAGTACTTGAGAGGATTTTCGGGCGTTTTCATGAATATCTATTTCTTAAAATCTGTTCGCATAAATAACAGGGTTTTGAAACTCTAGCTGGGCACCGGACCGGCTAGAGTTTCAAAACCCAAAACTCCCAGCATACATAGGTATGATATTCCACTTAAAAGCTTTCTTCACAGAAATAAACCAAGCAAGAATCACAACGGAAATCAAAGTATGATCAGATGTGTCCCAATGAAGAGGCCTGTCTACCCGGATCTGACGGGGTGGCTGGCACTGTTACTGGGCTCAGTCCTCCCCACGTGCCGGTATCTGTCGCTACTCCCAGTGGATTCAGGTCACACCAGAACGGGCTATATTTATCGCCGACGCCCGTCTAACATAAGTGGAGAATTGAGGGTTTTGGGGGTACACGAGCACCCCCTGAGCCCAAAAGTGCACCCCCTCACTGCCAAAAGCACCCCCTCAGATTCAAAAGCACCCTCTAACTAGCAGATCACTCAAAACACTTACAAACTCATTCTGGGTGCTGCTGCAAAACTTTGCGCATGTGTTATCACATGTCAAATACATCACCTGTCACAGTCTTGGCCTTCTGAGCTTTCAGGCATATACCTAGGTACCTACCTACACTGAGATAAACTGGGGTGACGTTCAATACACCCTGGAAACACAGCGTTTTATTTGGATATTTGCATACATACGCTTGCATTATAAACAAGAGAATGTTACAGAATATCCTTAGAATATGCAGTGTTTGAAGGGTGTATTAAACGTAACCTGGGTCAGCCCCTGAAGCTCAGTCGGGAGAGCGCTGGACTTCTGACCTCACCCGGTAGTGGCAGCCCGGGTTCGAGTCGCTTCGGCGCTCGCTATTTGCCCTTGACTGGGATGGCCTGCGGCCGGTGGCAGCGGTCGCACTCAAGGTCAGGTGACGTCAGATGGCGGGTCGGACCGTGTCCAGGTATGTCGGGCACGTACAAATGTCGCTTCTAAATTCTGCCGGACGCCAGGAATTGTGTGATCGGGTGGTGGGGTCAAGGCCTGCGCAACAAGCTATGCTTAGCGCGGGGCCTGACCTCGGAAATCCATCCATTCAAAACATTCGAACTAAATGTATATACAAAAATAGATGCATAAAAATAGACATACCATAACATTTGCATCGCTTATTGTACCACTTGCTTCCTATGATTGTACTGTACCGCTGCGTTTAACCCGCCATTGACAGTGACTGGGGTCTCGTCTCAGCTGAACGTCAATGACTGGGCGAGGGGGTTAAACGCCCCTCCCCTATATATCTTCCGAACCAATGATCGCAGCGAGACGCGCAAGGCGGCATTCGAAAGCTCTCAATGAGACAAATATAAAGCATACTCGAAAATTTCCAATTGAGGTCAACAAGAAGCCACATGTCTGGTCACGGTCAGGTCAAAGTTCAAAATCGAAGTATTTGAGTGTGCTTTCCATCCAAAGCCTTCGATTGAAACCATGATCACCTTATGTGCTCTCAAAGGTATGGTACACATCCCACATGAGCTAAAGTGAGATTGTTGGCCAAAATCAAGGTAAAGGTCAGGTCACAAAAGATCACTATGCGCAAAATGTCTACGAAAGTCATGCAAAATATGTGTTGAGGGTCATTTTACACGTAGCATTCGATAGTGATAGTCATTTTACTACTTGACTTCATTTGCGTAAAATTAGTGTCAAGCTCAGGTCAAGATTAGGTCACAATAAGGTCAAATTTATAAATTGATAAATATAAATAGAAAAAGCATGCTTATGGACCAGTTTTGCCTAAAATATGCAGGAGTGAAATTAATTTGTTCGTAGCTGGTCATAAAAAACGTAATTTCAAAAATACGTCAGAGTTACACAATACACATACCTACTTTAGAAGCCAGTCAGTCAAAAATGGGGATATCGTTTTGAAATTTGTCATGATAATTGCCCATATGTGGTTCTCTAACATATTTTCCGTTTTTTATTATCTTTAAAACATTTAATTTTGTGCGTTTTTTTGTGTGGTCAAAACCAAAATTTTAAACAATCCGAGATAGTAATTGTGTAGCCCTTGCCTTTGCTATCTTTTGACGTTTTTGATTGTATTTTGCTCAAAATATGGTCTTTGAACGGTCTGTCAAAATTTAGCTAATTTTTTTCGTCAAATTCGTATGTCGCGTCGTCACTAAATTCGCTATATCTCAACAAAAAGTTGACGAAATTACTTCATTTTTACAGAAAAAACGTAACATCAATGTAGGAGTAGGTATCGAAGTTTCAAGATGATCGCAATATTGGTTTTTGAGCTATTGCTAAGTTTATTAGGGGGCGTTAAACGCCCTCCCCGGTCTATGGCGGGTTAACCCTCCAGCCGACCCCTTCCCTCCACCACCACCCCCCCCCCCCCCCCTCCTCCTCGCTCCAACTTAGGCTTGACCGCCGCCGGTGGAAAAGCACCCCTGTCATTTTGACAATTCACCACCTATGCCGTCTAGACGATGGTTTTGTTGTTTGTCTTTATCATCATTGTGACGGAGTGGAGGGATCACCGCCGCCTGTCGCTGTCCGCAGGCGACGGGGCAGACAACTGCCATATAATGGCATCAGACACATAAATAACATTTGCTGTTAAACCGGCAGCAGCAGGGCCTCCCGGCCACCTTCGAGCCAATGGAAGGGGGCGGGCTTCCACCCCGCTTGGTTCTTTGGTAATATTATCAGAACGCGTAGGATAGCGACGTGAAACTTTGAGTACACCTAGTTGAATACCTAGGGCACATCTAGATAAAGTTTGGTGTCATTTCCATGTCAGGTCAGGTCACAAAGCCCATTAAAGTGTCATGATTTCACAGCCCAGAGCAATTGATGCTGAAAAGCTAGAACGTTTCCTATGACCTTTAGGATGAATACAATAAGTTTGACACCATATATTCGGGTTATATGGAGATAATCTGACCTTAACCTGACTTGACCTGCCTTGACCTGACCTGACCTAGACCTTACCGGATTATTGCAAGGAAATGGGCCAATATGGGCAGCATTCGAACGCCCGTGAGCCAGTGAATAAAATGGTACTATTTTCAAGCACTTCATGGAATATTTGATTTTTACCTGACCTGACCTGACATGACCCGACCTTGATTTTATGACATGTCACGTAAGATCAATATCAATTGAAGCATCAAGTAGCAGTAAATGTGGACAGTGTATTCGCTGTATCCCGACAGTTCAAATGATATCCATGATGGACTATTCCCTTCTCAGCATCGCATAAGGTCGCCAGGTTATGCCATGTCAGGACAGGTCAAGTCAAGTCAAAGGCAAATGACCTCCACGTGACTCCAAGTTAGGATATCACGCTTACTGTAACAAATCCCAGGGTATTGTGAAGCATTCCCGTTGTTCATGGCTCCAGGATGTGGTCCTGACCCTATAATTGGCTTTGTGACGTCACTGTGACCTCAGACCTGACCTGACCTACGATTGACACCCAGTTTTACCCACATGAGGCTTACGTATTTATTTGAAGGTACCAAGTTTCGAGTCGCTATCCCTACGTGTTCGCGTGATATCACCGGAAAACCAAAGGGGAGGGGCGAAAAAACGCCCCTGCGCCTAGTGGGTTAGGGAACGTCTAGTTGAATATTGGATGCTTTTTTACTATGTCGCGATCGGCGAATACATTAAAGGGACAATATTTGAATGAGTTTATGTTGTTGGAAGAATGGTTTAAGTGTCTTAAAGACAATACAATACAGAGTACCGACCAGCCATGGAGACTGGTGGACAAGAACTCCGCCACGTTCCGAAAATGGGGGGAGGGGACAGAGGCATTCTGAAGTCAATTATTTCCATGCAACGCCCATGGCGTAATGTTAAAAGTCCAAAAAATGGGGGGAGACGTCCCCATCCCCTGTGGCGGAGCCCATGCTGGTGGATGACAATGGCTTTGGCAGCTGTGCAGGGAGTCGCTAGGGTCTGTCACTAGAAGACGTCAAGTGGTGTCCCATGGTCGAACAGCCTTGCGCTCAAAAGGAGGGCAAGTATGAGATAGGACCACAGTTTAGTGATGATTGCTCAGCTTATTGAATAACTACAAGATGGCAGGAAGAAACCTTGATCAACTGACGAAGACTTAGTTTTGCGGCAGACTGTAAGGCAGAGATTGAAAAGATGACCAGTAAGCACCACACAAAAGGTGCTGGAGCCGCCATCGGTTCGGAGCCGAATCGAGCCCGTCTTGCGCGATTTTTTGTTGTTGCAATGGGCTAGTAAAGATAAAAAGAATGTCTCGACAGAACAGGGTGTAAGGACACTCAAAGAAGAAAAAAAATGTTTAACAACATATTGATGTCAATCGTACGCCCGGAACCCTGTAACTGGAATTCACACTCCAAGATTGAGTGAATCATTTGATTAGCATAGAGATGGAATGCTATGTTCAGAGTTAAATGCAGCGTGATTGAATCACCTGGGACGCAGGATAACCAGTCAATCCCGCTCAACCTATTGCCTCCTAGCTATACCTCGTAACACCTATACCCCATTTCTTAACTATCCAATATGTAACAGAAGGTGGTCATTTTTCGGAGCCACCCGGTCAAAATTGACTGACAATGCTGAAAGTTTGGATCATGTTACTGTATTGGGGTAAAGTTTAGCTGTAAGCCCAACAGCTGATAGAGTGCCCGCGAGACACGATATTTCGTCCATCCAAAGGGAGACGTTCTTCGCGCTACGAAGCAGCTAATAATGCAGACATCGACCGAATGCGACATGCATATTGTATATTCCACAACGCAATACACACAAAATGTGACGCAGCCCCAATGGTTATGCGCCTGAAATAAAACCGTTCAAAGTGAAAGAAGCCAGAAATACCTTGGCATACCTCGGCGTACACTTACATGCATGAGAATAATACAGACTTGTCTCCGATCGCAAAACTTTATGTAAGCCTTACTAGTGTATGTGAGCCAGTAGGCTAAAACAGCCGAAGTCATTCACAACTACAACTAATATACTTAGTTGACTGCATATGAAATTATTCAATCATGAGCCAACACATCAGTACAAGAAGGACTATCAAATTTAACATAAGTCTGAACATAGCCAAACGAAGGACAAACAAATTTAACCTTAGTCTGAACACAGCCAAACGAAGGACATCTATCCGGCTTTAAGAGTCGTTCGTGGTTGTGGTTTCCAACAGTACCATTTACTTTGTTACCAAAGCGGGAGCACTGGCGGATCCAGCCCCTCTCCGTGGTGGTGGGGGGGAGGGGGCATCTGTTGTGGCAAAAAGGTACCCATTTTTTATCCGCAGATTTGGGCCGGTCCCTTATTTTGGTATTCGAGCTTACCAATCATACTTTTTTCGGAGACAAAAAAAAACAAAAACGCGATATTCCGTAGCATATACAAACATAACAAATAATAACGTTTATCTCATACCAACTCGCAGAGGCGTCGCCGATAATTTATGAGTGGGGGGGTCGGCTGAAGTGACGAAAAAATGTACCACAAAATTGGCTTATTACGATGGCCCCCGATGTGACGCCGCGAAGCGGCGTGAAAATGTTAATTTTAGGTCGTGGAAAACATTTTCATATTCGAACCAGACCGTGATTGGAGCCAAGCCTCAGGTAACCCTTTTCCTGGTTGCACAGCTCGGTATGATGAGAAATATTGAAATGAAGGTAGTTTTGCATATACATTAGCCTCGAATAGTAAATCACGATGACCGGTGGTAGTCAGCACTCAATATTACATATGATAAAAAATAACTGTACCTATACAGTATACATATGTACCGAACTGTAACAAACAACTGGTAATAGTGCAAATGGTCTGAAAGCAGCAAGAGGCAGAACGACTTTTCCGCGCATAAATGGTCCCTGTGGATCT
>JARFNR010367970.1:0-10361 GCA_030323935.1 Semibalanus cariosus
CTGCCGGGCGCTGGTCGTGTCAGCGTCAGCGGATGTAAGTCGCCGCGCGGTACGGCCCGAGAACGGCGGCCACTGGGGTCACTCGGCGACCAGCGGCGACCAGCGGTGACCAGCGGCGACCAGCGGCGACCAGCGGTGACCAGTGTTGGCGACCAGCGCTGGCGAGAGTTCGTGAGGGTCAGTTGACAGCTGGTTTGGAGGGTCAGTTGACAGCCCGGCTGGGATGGAGAAGGCGGAGATTGCCACGGAGTTGCCAAAGTCACGCTCTGGGATCGTTTACTGCCTGCGAATGCTTGAGATGAGCTTCATGTTACATAATACAATGCAGCTTTGTATTAAACAAGCAGCGGATGTTTTGCAATTTCTTATCGATAGTAATATTTTTATCTTAACGATCACTGGAAATTGATGTTTGTACGTGTACCTTAAACAATATCAATAGACAATACCCACCGGTGACGCCATGATTGTTTCACGAAATTTCAGCGGATGTTGTGACAAACGTTATCATTTGTAGTAAAATTGCCACTGTCGTGCATATTTCCCAGTAGCACGGTTTTCTGGGCACCCGAGCGTGATTCATTTTCGATTTTACCTCCCCCGCCTTTCACCGTCTCTCAGTTGACCCCAGTTCAGTCCACCGCCACCTACGCACCCACCGGAGCACCGCCTGTGCTATCCTCGATCGTCGCGTGTGGTGACGACACCCACCGGCAAACCCGGCGATCTCACCGATCATGACGACCCGCCGCCGCCGCCGCCGGGCGCCACAGGATGATGATGATCGTCAAACGGAGCAGATGACGCCCGCCTCCGCTGCCGCCGCCGCAGATGGGGTCCGGTGCGGCGACCCCAGCGGCGGTCCATCGACTGCCCAGCGGCTGCCGCAGCGACGGTTCACTCAGGAGAGTCCTAGAGTAGTCCTCCCGGGTCATCGCACTGGGGCGCCCCGGACCCGCTCTGGATCCGCTCCGGACCCGCGTCCGCCCGCCAGAACCATTACCGGGCGGCGCCACTCGACGCTCGCGCCGGTGAAATGAAGGTATGCGGCCCTTTGTCCATGTTGTTGACGCTTTCATCAGATGCGCGCCTCTGGAATGGTCGCTGAGACGGCTACCGTTGCCCCGGCTCCTCTGCTCCGGCTCGGCTGCCCCGGTTCTCTCCGGGCCGTTTCGCTGTCACCGCCGCCGCTGGCGACGCCTGGCGACCCCGGTCTCGGCACATCCTGTATGTTAGCGGAAACTGCCATCATCTTGCCATCATCATAGCGGAAACGACTGCCATCATCTGCCGGCATATGGCAGCATCTGCCGACATCTGCCGGCGGCGGCGGTGGCGGCGGTTGCAATAATAAATGCATGGCTGCAACATCTGGTGACAAGTTAGCGCTCTGCGGTGTGCCACGTGCAGTGAGCATCCATCTCGGCTGTCCTCTGTGCGCCGTTATGGCCGAAACCGCCGCTGACTCGACGAACCGGAGCCATTAATCGTCCGCTCGTGAAGAACGGCGCTGGCTAGGCCCGAGTTGAATTGGGCCGACCTGGATGGCAGCGTAATGAGTTAGACTCGGCCGGGTCACTGTGGAAGTCGGATTTGAACCGAGGGTATACAAACTCTCCTGCCCGGTCGCTTCTAACTCCCGATCGTGTCCAATTGCGAGCCATTGATTCGAGCTTAGAACGAATCCTGAGCGGTGACCGGTTAAGCCGGCTGGCTCTCGGTGCAATTTGTCAGCTAACTGAGCAGTCTATTGAAAGAAACACTGATACAACGGCCTCGTTCCCAATGACCCGAGACTGCGAACGACTGTACACTGGGCTTGTCGAAGACGACCCGACACACCGCAGACGACCGGAGACGATGTGGGGACGACGCGACGCGACCCGACGCGCGCTTTCACCGCTCCAGAGCCCATTCGGGACCGGAGACGCGCCGCAAACCCGTAATTATTCTCCGCCGGAACCGATCGAGTCATCGACATTTCACCCGGCCGATGAGCGCCTGACGTGTCCGTCCGGCGGCCTGACGAGGGTACCGGTACCGACCATGAACCTATGAGTGCCTGACGCGTCCTTCCGGCGGCCTGACGAGGGTACCGGTACCGACCATGAACCTATGAGTGCCTGACGCGTCCGTCCGGCGGCCTGACGAGGGTACCGGTGACAACCACGGACTGACGATGACGGTTACGGTGGCGGCGGTGGCGGTGGATGATGTTTGATGCTGGCGGATGATGGCTGCGGCGGTGAATGAAGGGACGGATGGAGGCGGTGTCCGGGAGAGGGAGGGTCGGTGGTGTCCGGGAGAGGGAGGGTCGGTGGTGGCGGCAGCAGCGGGCGGCACCACCTTGGCCCGTCCTAAGTGGCCGCCACCTGTCGCGCGACCCGGGGAGCGGGGAGGCCACAGGGGGCGCACGCCTCCCCGGGGAGGGATCCTGCGCCGCTGCCCGCCTGCCCTCCCACCTCCGCTATTGTGTGTCCCGCGTGCCTCGCGCGAAGGCATCTCGGTCGCGGCGGGAGGGGATGCGAGGCGCACCGTTCCCATTATCACCGAGAAGAGGTCAACGCAGAGGATGACGCTCCAAACGCGATGCGTGCAAGATGAGACGTCCTACATGGGAATGTGTGGTTTCAGGAGCATTCTTCAGCATTGAACTGTCATGTGTTTGTCAGATATTCCCTTGCTGCAAAACTCCGGGGTTGTGATTGTGGGAAAGTGCCGGGACGATCCCGTCCGCGTCACCATGTTTCCCAATTTTACGGATCGCGGCAGAGAACTCCCAGGATCGCCCACCTCGCCGCGATCACACGGCACGCATCCTTTCATCACGGTTCGGTACAAAGCCGGGATTTGTAAAAATTTACACCGCACAATAGATCAAAGGACGCTGTTTGCGCGGCCCAATTTGCGTCGCCGGTAACTAAGCCGACACTCGCTCCCCTCGTCTCCGTCCGTGCCGTGCCATTGTGCGCTGCTGGGCTTCTTGGTGGGCGACACTCTCAGATCGCACCGTAGGGGCGATCTATGTTCGTAAATTAACACCGATGCTACGTTACGCTGTTTAAACGTCCGAGCGACCGCCGGGCGCGGGCGTCGTTTACAGCTTTCGAACGCCGATTGGTGAAGTCAGGACAGCGACGAGCCCGGCTTTATGGTAATGCGACAGCGGTTCCGTTCGCCCTGGGAGCGGCCATTTGCAATGCACATTCGTGCCCATTAGTGCCTGTACGCGCCGGCTAGAGGAGGCGAGCGATGACCGGATACGCAAAATTGATTGCCGAGGTTATTTAGCGTCAAGCTGGCCGACGCCCGAGCAGCGACCGCGCGGGATTCGAGCGGCAACCCATCGGCGGCCAGCAGGTCAGGGATACGTCTCCGCGCGGGCGAACTGCTTCCCCCGTGACCCAGTAAGGCAGACCAACAGATGGTGTTCAGGAGGTACCCGCCCCGCGCGACCGTCTCGGTGAGCGTCTGTCTGGGTAATTACGCCCAGATGAAGCCCGGTCGCCATCAGAACGCCGCCATACGCGATAAATCATACGATACTTTACGACAAAGTTATCATTATACACTGTCATAAATTCGGCTATATGAATGGAATGACAGGCGTTTCCCGACAGGAGATCGTATTTATGTCAAGGCTGGGGGCGCACTCCTTTTCAGAATGTAAACAGTAGTAAGAGTCTGATTACACAGTGTTCAGTGACAGTGGGCAGACAAAGGAGCAGACCGTTCAGAGGCAGGCCGTATTTCGTAAAAGGACCTGACCCCGTGCACCCCGTTGTTCGCACGCGTCGGGGATAAATGCGGCCCTAATTGTGTGGGAGCGCGGGTGGAAATGACGGAGAGCTTACCGTTAGACACCCGGTCTGTCTTTTCTGCCAAACGATACGCGATCTTCCCAAGAAAACGCGCAAAAAATAACACGTTAACGAACATCTTTGTTTACTATGCTGTTTGTCGCTAGTATCTGTGTTCTTTTTCTGCGAAAGGAAACGCTTAAATAACACCTTAATGAGCATCTGTGTTTGCTGTGTTGCTTTATCCATACATTTACACCTCCCATAAACACCCAACACAAACAATCCGTTATTATTACCTTATCTCTCGGTTGCTCAATGACACACTCTCCTGCACGCTCCACTCCACACCGCCATCTCACACCGTTCTCCAGGGTCACGTGACTGCCCTCCAGGGTCACGTGACGCGTTCGTCGCCGTTGCGTCGCGTCTGTCTCACCTCCGGTGACCCGTGATGACGGGATCACGCGGTTCAGAGGCCGAGAAGCGGCGGCTCGTGCAGCTATCGTCTGCCGAGCGGCGCCGGGAGTTTCCACTTTCTCGCGCTGTGCCGTCAGCGGCGCGCCTCCCGGTGTGGAACGATGTGCGGGTCACGTGATCCTCTCGATCCCCGCTCCGCACAGCTGATGGATGTTGACGGGAGGCGGTAGCGGGTTACAGCTTACATACTGTCATTGGGTGGCATGTGTCAGGTGTCCAACAGCCGTCATATACTGTCACTGGCAGTCAACGTCTGACATATGTTCTCAATGAGGCAGTCAACGTCTGACATATATTCTCAATGACTATCACTACCTGTCATGTGTTGTAATTTATAACAGTGTATAATTGTAACCGAACACCACAGGCTGTCATGTTATCACCTTCGGTCACTGACTACCACTGGCTGACATCGACTTTTACCCGAGTGACATCAATGGCCTCCGCTAATACGGACTTGTGTGCAATGTGCATGCTCTCTAGGTTTCCAGCTCAACAGCAGAACATCACTGATTTACAGAAAAGGTTATGTCATATGTCATGTTACTCTCGTCACCGACTATCACCGACTATACCTGACTGCAACCGACCATAGGTGACGATAACAGTCTGTTTCTCACTGTCTGTCTGTCTCTGCCTGTCACTGGCTGTCATATCAACACACATAAACCATATCTTTCATCTTCTTGGCTCCCATCGAGCCCACCATCACCGCCAATTCTCCTAACCGTCAGTCAGGGCTGGCACCAGTCGACACTTTCAACACCGGCAGATCACGATACAGCGATGGTTGACCGCTTGTCGGTCATCGTGGCCGGGTCAACGTGTCGGTCATCGTGACCGGGTCGCCTCTCATCCCGGCTGGTCATCTCATCTGAATGACCCTTCCGCTGACCGACGGCCCATCGTCTCCGTGCACCCGACTCTCCTTCGGAGTATCTCCTGCAATCAATATCCCCTGTCCCCACGACGGCAGCAACATTCGCTGCATAATTTATGCGTCGATTAAGATGCCGCTTTTGGCGAGGCCGACGGCGGTGCTGCTCGTATATGAAGCTCGCGCCGGCGGGAGCTACTGTCTTTCATTAACATTATCATTACTGGGCTGCGAGGGTTGTCTGTTAGCCGAACGAGGTCGGCGAACTGTCACTATCAACTAAAACAGACGCTATTGTGGTCGCTTTCTACCCATCGTCGCTGCGCGGTTCGTTTCCTGTTCCGTCGGTGGCGATTTTTAATAAGCGGTAATTATTATTTGTATGGCGGCAGGGCAGCCGTACATTTGCGTTTGACACTGAGAGTTGTTAGTGTGGTATTGTGCGACCTGGGTGTTGTCGCCGCTAAAGTTGAGTGCCTTTAAAAACAGTGTTTAGTCGGGACACAACATACGGCCGCCGTTGTGTTTGATATAGCGTGTCTATGTAATATGGACGTATTAGATGGATACATAATTATGTATTTCCGACTTTCTTTATTGATAGCGACATATAAACACATCGCCACATCTGACGCGTCACGAGACATCCTTCGTTAATATTTGTTGATCAAAGCCACATATTTGTCACCATTTGTGAGTTTTGCCTCAACACACGTCTATATCGTCATCGTTGGTTTTGGCTAGACCGTCTCTCTGCGGTGATGCCGCCGCGCCCCGCCACCCCGTGTCATTTCCATCTCCTGACACCGCGTCCCAGATCCGGCTGAATCCGTTCCCGATCCGCCGCCGGTCCGCCGTCGGTCCGAGGGCGTGAAAACTGCCGCTATGGAGGCGGCTCGGGAGCTGACGGTGGATCCTCGCCCGGTCTGCCGACCCACGCGGGGCTCTCCATCACTGATAACGGCTCAGAAACAAACCCGGCCGGCGCGCCGCCGCGCCGCCTGCTTATGAAGTGAGACAACTACAACAGAAAATAACAAAGCGATTCATTTTTGTCGGGCCATTAAAGCCGGAGAGGAGTTGACTAATGGTGCGTGGTAATGCATTTGTCTCACGAGGCAAGGCGTGCGACAAAGCTGAACTTGTTACAATTAGCTTCGTTAACACGATAGAGGTGCATTAAGGCGAAGTGGTAGCGGCCAAGCCTTTCGCCCTTTTGCAGTGCGGGCTTATTAGATCATTAACTTGTGAGAATTTCGTGTAATTATCTTTGGAGGCATGAAGAACACATCATCATCATTCTTGTCAAATAAATACCAGGTGCCTCCACGTGATAGGTGTCCTTCATTTCGACTAATGCACACCGACCCATGAAACTATCTTCATTTACCGGACAGGACATAAATGTCACTGTGGAACGACCTCAGAACAATTTCTCTTTGATAGCGTTGACAAATATGTCCCAGATCCCACACCATCTGCCTATTACACCACCGTAAATGTCTTCTTCCGCTTCATTTCCCCGTCCCAGCTGCATGTGGAGGCCTTGACGCCGAAGGCAGATGGCGCTGTGTGTGCTGACGTGCTGCACCTGCTACTGTCGAGTTCCCACCATTATCTCCGGTAGCAGCGGAGGACACCCGTGCCCTGCCCTGCTGCGGTTATCCGCCCGGCGTCCACCATTGTACCAATCGACGGCACGCGTATTCTTCCGTCCTTACAATGGGTCTAGTGTTTTGTGTTGTGCCTCAAAAATACCCCGGCTTCCTTTCTTGGCGCACGCGTCGAGGGGCTGGCGGACGGCGGGCGGCGTCTGGACGGAGGTCGCGGTCAGACGTGGCAGGGCGTGCGCGAGGCCCCGCGCCGCCGGCCGTGCGGCAACGCCCCTTCAGACACACCTGCTCAATCTGACCGCAATCGTGGTCCCGCCTGTGACGTCTGACGCCCAACTGAGGTCCAAGACTAAGGAGCAGCCGCCAGCGTTCGTCACGGTGTTAGCCGCAGTTTACCGGGGCTTACGGATCTGCGTCGCAGCTGCCCTTGGACTGCCAGTCACTCGTTACGGTTCTGGGCATCGTGGCTGAGTGTGTAGAAGCAGAGAGCTGTCCCACAGGAAGCGAGAGCACTCCTCTTTCCTAAGCGGGCAGACTAGCTTTCTTATCCACGCTTAGTTGGTTTCTTGCAGCATTAGACTAAACAGTTGAATTAATTCTCCGAAGCTCTAAGTCACCCGCACCTGGTGAAGAGCCAAGTGAGCAAGTCCGCTAATACATCCGATTCCTCTTAGTCTACCATCCTGGTTCCTAAAAGACTAAACAATGCCCGTCCCGGGAACCCGCCTACTCAGCACCCGTTACTTACGCATCGGTGGCCGAACCCGTCCTATTTGCCGTACCACAGCTACGCGCGCCAGCCGACCCGTGAGCACACACTGCGCTACACGACGTAATCAGCGTGCGAAATGCAATTTGCCGTGCCAAATAACGAGCCCGTCCGCTCCCATTGTTGGCCTGACCCGCCGGCCGGCCGCTTTGACCCCTGTGACCTGCCTCTCACACTGTTGCAGCTCCATCGCCGGGCGCGGGAGGGACGGGGAGGGCGGGCGGGGCGGGGTACAACTCGCGGCGACCTGCCGTCACCTGTCTGGGCCAGGGGACGACACGAGGCGACCCGAGGCGACGCGAGCTGGCGCCGGGGCAGCTGCTCGGGACGCTGCCACTGACGACAAACGGCTTCTGGCACCGCCTGAGACGCGGCGGAGGCCGGTGCAAAAATGACACACCGCCGGCAGCTGCCACCGACACCGGAGCCGTGACTCACTTGGCGAGTGTTTTTGTATGTCGGCGCGGCGGCGTCTTGTGGGCGGGCCTCGCCTCCGCCCCGCCGCCACTGCCGCCGCTGCTGCGCCGCCGTCACCGCCGCCGCCGCCGCCGCCGCGGCTGGCTTTCCGCCTGACGACCCCCCGTACAATGGCGTAATGGCGGTCCAACTTCCGGCGCATTGTGTCGCTGTGCGAGGCGCGGTGTCCGGCTGAGGAGCTGCCGACGCGGGGTCACGGTATCTCACCGCAAGGTGACGCCGCAGGTCAGACGCACTCGGGCCGCAGCCGGACCGCAGCCGGACCGCAGAGTCGGGAACCGGTGCAGCGTGGCGCGTGGAGACAGCCAGGCCGTGCCACCGGGCCAGCCGTGTGTGGCCACAGGATGAGTGCCAGTCACGTCGTATGAAGAGCTGTGGGGCTGGGCCCACTGATATCGTTATGTGGATTGGCCGAGTCGGAAACCCCGTCCGACGCGATCGGAGTTTGTCATCGTCGGCGAGACTGTTGACTGAAGCCATCCGTCGGCACTCATGAGATTTCACACAGTCATTTGTCACGGAGAGCTCGCGCTGACGTAGAAGTGTGCCCAAAGCAAACACGCGCCCCATGCTCAGTGAGCGTGTGACGACCTGCGACTGAGTGCTGAGTGCCTGGGGCGGGTCAACAAGGCATCACTATGCCGGACTCGTCCACGCTAGATTAAGCGGCAATTGCATTACGCCTCAGGCTCTTACGCTGTCGCCGAGTATTACCCAGGAGGCGACCAGCTGTCAAAACGACGCGGCTAAGACGCGCCGCCGCCGCGGCTGAGACGCGCCGTCGCCGCGCCGCTCTGTTGTGAGAATGCGCGCGTCGTGTTTGCCCACTGGCACGTTTATAATTGCATCTGGACGCGTGGGGCGGTCTTGAACAAAGTCCGTCAGGGGTTGGACGTCTAATTCAGAAGTCCGTCGCTCCAGGATGTGTCGGAACCACCTGACGGCAGCATTGTTGGATGTGGCTCCGAGCATAAATCGTTTTGCTGTCGGGATGACCTATCAGCTGCAGAGGTGCCTCATTATCACGTCATTAAACGCACTTTTATGTTGATGCGCTAGTCTGCAGTTCCCAAGGTTAATTATTTTGATGAAGAAGATGAACTACCGCCTGCAAGGATGCAAGAGAATCATGTCGGTAAACGCCATTCGGTGATCGGAACACGATAAAAACGCTTTTAGTAGACACGCGGCGCTTTCTGAATACGCCACATGCAGTGCGGAGTGAATCCAGACCAGAGAATACATTGGAACACCACGCTGAGGTTTTCCACGCTTTTCGTGCGGGTGTTTTTACGACGACGAGGTTTCCTGAGGTACTGCCCTCCTATTCTACCTCGCCAGCCTTTGTCGACGCCTTTCCGCCGCAAACACACGCCGCAAAAGAACGGTACGAAAAAACGAATGTGGTTCGGCAAAAAGTTTGGTTGGTTTAACGGCTGTCTCTTGGGAGAAGCCGCGCTTTTAAGAGGCTCCCCAGGTGCCACCGTCGGACGGCGAGGCCCATCACCGATCACGAAACCTCAAATTACGACCTATATCGCGCCCTCTATAATTTATCTTTACTGTTGGCGTTGCTGTGTTTAACTGAGCTGTTAGCTTACTTTACTAGTCCGGAGATGAGATTAAAGCCTGACACGCATTGCTACGACCGACGCTGACGAAGTGCGTGCCTGGGCGCTGGGCGTGCCTCCGCCGAGGAGAGATTACATGCCTTCTGACTCGCTGGAAATTGGGAAACGGGCGTGCCACTGTTGTCTGTCCAAACCGACGGCCTTCGGCGTGTTGTGCGATGCGGGTCGGCACGACCGCCGCGAGATGTGTCACGGGTCATTTGTTTCGAAAGGCCGAAGATGAGTGGGATGAAGTTGGCGCGGGGTTGGCACCGACCCCGACCACAGGCGGTCGACAGCCGATCCCTCCCGCCTGACTGAGTGCACCCGTCCCTCCGCGGCGCACACCGGCGCAAGTGTTCGCTCTAACTGGGTGTTCTCTGTGTTCCAGGTGAGTCGTCCGTGACAGATGCGGTGTCGCCGAATCTGGCGGGCTCGGGCTGCTCGGCTGCGGGTGAGTCCTGCTCACGTGTCCGCCCCGCCCAGCAGCGCCCGGCGGAGGACCGGCGGCACACTCGAGCCATTGTCTGTTTAAATGGCTGTGTCGGACGTGCACACCGCCACCGTCGCAGCCCCGCCGATCGCTATCCGCGGCGCCCCGCCGACTCCAACAATGCTCGCTGGGACTCGAAGGAACGGAGCTGGGTAGCACGCTCCGGTCTAGAACGCGGTGGCGGCTCGGGAACGGCGCTCGGTGCCGCGTCGCTCGCTAGGCTGCTGGACTCGTGATCACTG
>JARFNR010368192.1:0-10488 GCA_030323935.1 Semibalanus cariosus
ACACACACACACACACACACACACACACACACACACACACACACACACACACACACACAGAATCAGAATCCAACCACAAAAAGAGAACGCGCGTACCGATCAGGAAGATGACAGCGTCGAGCCAGTCATAGCCGAGGATGATAGCAATGATGAAGAAGGTGACTCCCAGGAAGACAGCCACGCCAGTGATGATGTGGATGAAGTGCTCGATCTCACGAGCGATGGGAGTCGAGCCGGATTCAATGGCGGAGGTCAGGCCGGCAATGCGACCCATCACGGTGTTGTCGCCGGTGTTGATGACGATGCCCTTGCAGGTTCCTGGAGATGGAAAGCCAGTGTTTGTTGAAAATGCTGCCATGACACAGAGCAAACAGATGCGGTGGGCACTCCCCGTTTGACCGAACCCATTCTGGATTTTAAGTTCGTTCATTCTAGACATTTCGATCGTCGACCTGCCGTCTGACCAACAGTCATTGCCCATCAGCATCGACTTATCGGCAGTCGAGCTAGTAACAATCGGCCAATCATACAGGCCCTTTAACTAACTATCGACCCAGAAGTGCTCGACCCAGCGACCACCACTCGTTTCGGCTCACCCTCGACGGCGTTGGTGGAGAAGAAGGCCAGGTTCTTGGTCTCGAGCGGGTTCTCGGCGGTGAACTCCGGGCTGCGACTCTGCGGCTCAGACTCTCCAGTCAGGGAAGAGTTGTCCACCTTCATGTTGCGGGCCTCGATGATGCGAATGTCAGCAGGAACTCGGTCTCCGAACTTGACATCCACCAGATCGCCGACGGTAAGCTCCTCGGCGCGAACAGTCGCCTTGGAGCCGTCACGGATGACCAGGGCATACTGCGGAGAAGACGTAGCTAATTTTTTTCCATGATTCGAATAAGTAAAGCGCCGGAATGGCTAGTCACTCTATATTCGTTGTAACGAAAGTCGTGAGCAGAATCAGTTCCGAACAATTCACGTCGATGAAGTGTGTCTGTGACAGCGTTACAAGGCTTTACTAAACAGCCTCCATTGCAGACGTACGCACCTGCGGCACCATGTTCTTGAAGGACTCCATGATCCGGGAACTCTTGGACTCTTGGTAGTAGGAGAAGCAGCCAGTGATGATGACGACAGCGGACAGCACAACACCCAGGTACAACTGCGGAACGCAGCGTATCAGGTCAGTATAGTTGCAATACCAAAAATAAAATAGCATCAGTTCCAAGTGTTTTGAAGGAACTCCTGAAAGCTTTAGCAGAGCCAAACCACTACCACTTAAAGGAAATAGTTCACTTTCAACATGCGGTTTTGAACTGAGATTGCAGTTTTGTAGCACGTGTTGGGAGACCCACTTATCTGCAAGTTTTCTTGACTGAAAAGACTCTCCAGTCGAATATATTTAACTTTTTGGCAAAGGATTACGGAACTGGGAAAAGAATGCGGCGCTGACAAAGGAATGCGCATACCAGGGCACTATAGCGCACACCTGGGCAGAGGCTATACAATCAGCCAATCCGCTTGCAGCTTTTGACTACCTTCGAATATGATTGGCTGGAGCGCGACTACTTTCGAATATGATTGGCTGAGCCATTTTGTTCATTCGTGTGACGAAGGACCCTGACCCAGAGAGTAGTTATGTATATAGTTTTGATAAAATTAATAATTTACGTCATTCTGTCCTGAATCGGCGCGATTTATGGCTATTTTTTTCAATATAAAAGAAATTGTATTTCAAAATATAATCAAATCGTGTTTGGAAGACAAATCCAATGTGAACTATTTCCTTTAACGACGGGCCGCTTCTTTTCTTCAAATATCGGCATTCATATTGTGTGCAACATTGTGCATTGGTTCAGTCTGCGTTTCTAGGCCAGCTAGCACAATTCGCTCCTTACGAGAGATAGAAGGTAAAAGGGTTACATTGTCCGAATAATAATGTGGAATGGGCAGTCGCTAATCCAAGAAACATCTCACTAAATTGCTATCTGCGGCTGTAAACGAAACACTAGTACTGATTGCGCAACTGCTTTCAAGCGAAAATATATCCGGATACCGGACAAAAGTAAACGACCCTGTCAAATGCTGCTACTCTTCAACCGTCTGATCACCACATTAAATAAACCGGGTGAAGGCAGCACAGAAAGCAATGGTCTCATTTGTTTCGATGTTGACACGGTTTCTACTAAATCGATAAATTGTCTTCCACAAGACTGAAGGAAAAAGTCTTTGCTTTGCTCTTGCACCAGTAAAGTTTAATGATGAAATTAAATGTATATGCCAATGCAAACTGGTCTTAAAGAGCACCGCCACATCAAGCAAGCATGTGTACATAGTCTACACACTACACAAAATACAGCATTGTATATTTCCTCTCCCCACACATCCTCGGCAGCCGTCTCGTTTAGGCCGGTGTGCTCACGTTATCATCTGGAGGTTCCTCGAACGTTCCCGCCTGGATCGAGTATGCGACGAAACAGAGGATGGCACCGATCCACAGCAGCAGCGAGAAGCCGTAGAACAGGTTCTTGCAGAACTTGACCCACTCGGGGATCTTCTTGGGCGGAGTGAGGGCGTTCGGGCCATACCGGTCTAGGTTCTCCTTGGCGCGAGCCTCGGTCAGACCCTGAGGGGAGGCATTATTTCTCCGGTCAAGTGTCAACACACTACATCCTTACACAAGTCTCAGCCAATTTGGAGTTCAGTCCGGGGTCCGAAAGCCCATAAACCTGGGCTGGTCTGAGGTCCGTTCCAGCAATACAGCCATGGCAAAGTGAAGATCCGATTCAGCGATACAACCATGGCAAAGTAAATGCATCGAGCACTTTTATACCTAGATGCTTCCAGTCAAACCGGGACATCACGAGACTGATGGTGACACTCGTTTGATCAGACTGCACTGGGTATTAGTAGCCCTGTCCTACATCGTTGACATTTATAGAAACAACAATCAAACAACCGGCAAAAGTTGCCTCTCATATTGCATAGACGAGACATTGAATGAGTCCTCCAATACTGAGGTGACAGGTGTTTCGCATATTTGACATTATTTTAGATACAGAGAACAATCAACAAAAATCAACAAATTCGAAAACCGATCACGCTTTTTTAACATAGGTACATGTAGTTTCTTTAACATACATGTAGTTTTGTCCAGTCTCTTTAACTGCATAACCTCGGCGCCTCCTTCAGGTACGATATTCAGCTGTTAGGGACACTTACCGCCGTAATGCTGGTTCCTAGTCGCTGCTGCAGTTCCTCCAATGAGATCATGTGCTCATCGAGCACCAACTCCTGCTTGAGGTCATTCATGTTTCCTCCCTTCTTAGGTTTCTTGTTTTTCTTCGCATCATGTTTCTGGCGTTTGGACTGAAACAAGACAACAGTCATACATGATGGTTTGGTTAAGCGAAGAGAGTTATTAGCACTCCTCGGCATAGTATTATCGGCGCCCGACGAATGCTCGCTCGAAAGCTCGCCATTTTTCGAAAATTGGATTGTTTCCTTTTCCTTTCGTACATGTTCCTTTAACATGTTCTAAGTGTAACCCGATACCCTGTAGCCGTGATACCTGGAGGGTCATTTAGTACGGGCCACAGACATCGCATCTGTAGGACTCCCCGCCACCCCACCCGCGGGACTCAAACACTACGGCTTCAACACAACGGTGCAGTAATAACCGAAAAAAGAACATAGCTATTCGCGCTGAACATGCATGGGGCGGTTAAGTGGAGAACCTGGCATAGCAGGCAGCCTTACCTGTCACCACCTACCGTGTCAATAGAGCCGACGGACGGCCGGAGCGTGGAGCGGACCGGCGGCCAACTCTGCCGGCCGGGAGCACCGCGCGAGCCAAGGACGGCGGACAGGAGCCGACGCCGCACCACGGGCCGGCCGCGTCGGCACCGGCGAGGACCGGGGTCGGGGACCACAGCACGGCGGAAACTAGGTCACAGAGGCCGGCGCGGAGGTTCATGGACATCATTGTGCCCAGATGTGTGTACTTGAGCCGAGAGGCGGCGCGTTGGAGCGAAAGCAGCATTTGGTTACTAACGGACCGTAAATGTCGGCCGAGGACGGCGGGCAGAGACCGAGGACGGCGGGCAGAGAAAGTGACGCTGGGGCAATAGGAGACGCGATAACGGAGATGGCGAGACGTGAAGGAGAGAAATGGACGGCATAGAGACGGCGACTTACACAAATGTGGCGATATTAAAAACAGAACAAATGAAAACAAGAGGTGGTAGGCAAAACAATATCGAGGGGCATACGGAAAGAACAAGAAAAAGCAGACAGCTTAAGGAACCACCAGGGAGAATAGTTTGTATCAATGTGTCAACAGTCCGTAACACTGTAAAAACTATCTGCATAGAATTTAAGAGAATTTGGAACAAACTAGCTGTTCCAATGGGTTCAGGCCAAGCAAACAAACGAAAGTAGAGTGTTGGAGCGGAGACTGTGCAGACGTGTTTATATATTTTGGTTCGAAGGTGGATGGCTGCATGTTTCAAAGACTAGGCCCTGGTATTTTATCGGTGTTTACGTTTCATGAAAAGTGAGAGGTCTTACAGTCCACGGATTGAGAGAAGGGATAAAGAGAGACGGTCCACGGTCCACGGATCGAGAGAGGGGATATCGAGAGAGGGGATAACGAGAGAGGGGATAACGAGAGAGGGGATAACGAGAGAGGGGATAACGAGAGAAGGCAGAAAACACTGCAGAATAGGGCAAAAGGCTAGTGTGAAAGGTTCATAGAAAGGCTCAAAGGCTAACTCATCTGAAGAGAGAAGAGTTTTGCCTTCAATAGGACGAACTGGAGACGGTAGGCTCAAGATATGGAGGAAAGTTCACCTGAAGTAGCGCGTAGTCCAGAAATACCATCACCTGAGAGACCGAAACGGAAAGCGATTCTGCAAAGAGAAGGCGCTGGAGAGAAGACAGCACCTGCCGAGAGGACTGTGGCAAAGAGCTGCCGAGAGAGATCGATAGACAGCGACCGAGACAGAGCGGCTCAGCCCGCCTCGTCCTGCAGTCCTACCTTGAGCTGTCCGTGGGCTGTGATATTATCGTCGGCCACGGCCGGAGTGGTAGCTGCGCGGTACGAGTCCGGTCGGCCGTACTGCGAACAGACGGTGGTACGAGCCGGGTCACATGCCTGCCAGCTGCGAGCCTCGCGACGACCCGGCCCCAGCTACCATGCACTGCAGGCTGGCGCGCCGGCAAGCTCTACGCGCGTGGGCGGCCAGAGCTCAGAGAACGGCGACGCCGACCAGCCGCGCGAGCACCGAAACTTTGGAGGCATGCCGCAGAAACAGCATACAGAAGGTGCTCATATCAAAATTTCCAGAGGATCGTAGGTCTAGGGACCTTCGATAAATAAGTATCGTTTGTACCAGAGGGCTTTCGATAAATGAACACATTCTTTGTCCTGTTTCGTCAAGCATGAATTCAAGAATTTCCGCGATCGTGCAGTTAGTTTCCGGTCGCCTGTTCATCATCTCTGCGGGCAGCGGACGTGCGTGCAGCCAGACGGGCGGCGCCGCTGACTGTAGTCGCCGGCCGCGCCGTCTGGCAGCGTGAGTCGAAACCAAACAGGCACCGAACACTAGTCCAACACAAGCATCAAACGCTAGTCCAACACAGGCATCAAACGCTAGTCGGGCACAGCGGGGCGGGTGGTAAGGGGAGCCACCTACCGTGACAGTCCGCGAAGGGTTTCTGTTCGGGCTGGGTTAGAGACGGGCTGGGTTAGGACGAGCATCTCAAAACCAAACGTGCGTTCCGTCTCAGTTCCGGACTTGTTGACCTGAGAGTGAAGGTTGTACGTGGTTTGTGTTTCGTGCTACCTAATCCCGAGTACTGGCATGTCTCCCATTCGGATCTTTTAATCCGTGTGCTGCACGCGAAAGCGAACTGAATTTGGATATAGAAGCTTGTAAAAACTACTTTAGTCAAATTGCAGCTGAATTTCAAGCGAAACTCGTTCTTGAACGCTGCCTATATCGTGCATGTTACCGATTTGATAATGTGATAGCCTACTAAGCCAGCAGTTCCTTGAATGTGAAGAAATAGCATGTAGCAAAACCAGAAACGGTAATATAGTATTGACTTTTGATGTACATCCGTGTTGTTTAGCATGACACCTGAGCACGGAACATCGCGTTTGTTCGACATCTGATGTTGTGCATTGCATGCACGTCACCTTAGAATACACCATTCTCTAGGTATTTTAACGGTGTGTACTGCAGGGCAGGGGGCCGAAAATGTAACGGATGATGCACGACATTGATAGCAGTCTTCCACGTTTGAATGTAAAAAAATATATTAGGTTTTCAGCATTTAATTGTCAAACTCAGCTAACGCAAATTTGTCCGGACAAACAAAACTGTATCTTGTAAAGTATCAGACATGATAGTTGTATTCGCAAACAATGTCAATTCAATCAAAGTTCCTATAAAACAGACGTTTCGACAAAGAGGGTGTCTTCGTCAGTGTTAATGGTACATATATAAGTTCTAATCATACTTATATAAGATCCAAAATAATATGATTGTTTGACTCAAATATCATAACTAATGTGATTGCTAACTTATATGTGTACCATTAACACTCACGAAGACACCCTGTTTGTCGAAACGTCTGATTTATAGGAACTTTGATTGATTGGCATTGTTTGCGAATACAACTAAAACTGTATCTTTTGCAGTAATTCGTCAGGCTGATTCCCGAACAAAACAAACCGACATGTTAGCGCTAGCCGTTTTCTATGAACCTGCTCCACACTCCACAGTATAATGATGGTAAAACCCGTTCTAACTGACGTCGACTCAAGACAATGTCACAGTGCGCGTCCCTCAAACCACCACCTGAGGCAAGGTGACCTTCAGTCAGCCGCACACTGGTGTTTTTGTGCGGCGGCGCATTGTGTGTCGTGTGACATAGGTCCCCTCACACCTGCGAGACAATTACCTACCATCTGACCTGGGAGGGGCGGGTGTGTGTGTGGGGGGGGGGGGACTGGGGGAGTAGTGCAGACACTTGCGACATACATCGCCTACATACGACGCATTTCAGGCTGCAGGGAGGCCTCAATTTCACATTTCCATTCCTGCCGAGAAGTCAGTAGGTTTGTATTTGGTCCCTTTATACACTTGGTGTTCCAGTTCAATAATGTATACTCGGTCTTTTTCTGAATGTATTTCCTTTAAGAACGCAATACTCTGAAAATCTGATGCAATTGCACTGTGACTAAAGAAGCCAATTTCGCTGTGCATTCCAGTGGTGAATGTTCTGTCCAGATCATTAACAGGAGCATGTCATAAACATTTAAACCAGTTATAAAGTTAGTCATGCAGTCCATCCTATATAACTAACAATTCGAAAAACGTGGAACTACCCGTATCGCGGAACCCCCATGCCTATGCAATGTTCACGTTCAAAGTTACCCCACTTGCAGAATTAGACACGCCCACCGTCCCACAGTTTACACCCCCTGCGGCAGTTCCTGGTACGAAGCCCGATCCAGTCCGTCATCGGGTCGATTGGTCCGGACCGGGAGGGGGAGGAGGGAGGGGGGGGGGGTCAGCCGGTCGGTCGGTCCGGGGGCAGGTCTACCAAGGGAGGGACTCTGGCGCAGGCGCGTCGCTGCTCTGCCCGCCACCTGCCCGGGTATCGAGCGTGTGACGTCACAGTCTGCCAGCGGAGCCGCGGGGCTACATCGACCGCGTCGGCGCCAGCAGTCCTCCCCAGCCCCCCCCCCCCACCAGCCCCTCCCCCTCCGCCGTCCCGGCCCGCCGCGCCCTGGAAACGCCCCTCTCTGCCACACCTCAGCACGGGAACCGCCCACCAACACCGCCGAATCATATAGCCCCGGGAATGTCTCACTATTCGTAAGACATTTCGTTGGGGACTAGAGACTCACAGTCATCGCTCTCCAGCCCTCCGCCCTCCAGCCCCAGCCACCCTAACCCTCCGCCCTCCAGCCCCAGCCACCCTAACCATCCGCCCTCCCAGCCCCAGCCACCCTAACCCTCCGCCCTCCCAGCCCCAGCCACCCTAACCCTCCGCCCTCCCAGCCCCAGCCACCCTAACCCTCCGCCCTCCAGCCCCAGCCACCCTAGCCCTCCCAGCCCCAGCCACCCTAATCCCCGGTCTTCATCGACCCCGGCACCGCTCGACAACGGGGCCGGCTAAACATTCCTCCAGTCCTCCACTGGCTGAGAACTGACTCATAGTTGGGGCGCCACCACTGAATAGGCCTATATGACGCACCAGAGCCTAGTTGCACACAACTCACGGCGGTAATTCAGAGTTTTTACACAGGTTGAGTAAAAATCTGAAAGGAATGGGCATGGGTAAACTTACTTATGAAGTAAAAATTACGCCCACAATTACCATGGATATTTTGTGTTAACTTGGCTCTGGTCTTAAGGTACTAGGTAGCGGTGCGGATTTACAACCAGAATTGGAACACGCCCATCCTGGACAGACTCTCAGTCGCTAGATTGGCAATTTCCTGCGCACTGGCTCCACGACGCAGGGCGGGGCTCCGTTTCCTACACGATTGGTCTCAAATAACAAAGCTGGGCACCTGCTCGGACATTAGCCCCATCATCCACCTCCCAGCAGTTATCCCTCAAGTCCTCCGAGCTCCTCCCGGGAGTTTCCCAGTCCTCCCCTCCAGCTACCCCAGGTTATTCCCTTACCTCCTCTCCTCTGTATTCCTCCCTGAGCCGCCTCTGGCTGAGGCCGTACACCTTGACGCCCGGCCGGGCCGGCTAGCATGCAATAGTCAGGCACGCCTCCCATGCCTCGCCCGTCGCGGGGGCCAGTGTGGCCGCCGGGCGACACTACTCACGTCCATGGTTGCGGTTTACGCCGAGGGCGCGGGACTGGTGATGTTCTCTGGCGGTGTCACTCCTCTGTTGGCGGCGCCGGTGATGACGGGCGGCGCTCAGTACTCCCTGCGCGCCGCAGTAGACGGGGAGTGAGGGCCGGTGGAGGCCGACGCCAGCGAAAACCGGCCAGCCGCCGCCGGACGGCCGGCCTCGCCATTGGCCGAGCCGACGGTGACGTCAGAGGTGAGCGCGACATCGATTGGCGGCTGGCCAGTTGCCAGGTCCCCCGGCAGAGCTGCTGGTGATATTCCGACCGAGAGGCCCCGGCGGCCGGCAGAGGGCGCGGCGCTGGCCACGCTCCCCGCTCCCCGCTCCGCCAGACCGCCTCGCGAGGCGGCAGCATGTTATGCGGCGGCAGGGGCGCGCTCAGGCACCCCTGCAGGGGGAGCAGCCGTTGTGACGTAAGAACGCTGTCACAGGCGAACTTGGGACTGACCTTTCGGCTAGCACACGGACTGCACAGTAATAGGGAAGCCAGGTTATTATTGGTACCTGGTGTGAGCACGTCACCGGGCAGGCGGCCAGCCAGCGAGGGACGGCGGTGGGGTCGGGGCAGGGCCGGGCTGGAGACGCTGGACGCCGGACGCGGCCCCCTGGGCAGGACCGGCAGCGCTGCTGACAGCGCGGCGGTCTGCCCAGTCTGCCCAGTCACTGTAGACGCCAACGTGACAGGCGTTCCTGCCAGCACCAAGGTCGTATCCACTCTACACCAGGGCCGTCTCTACACACATACAAGCGAGCTAGGACAACAGCACAGGGCGCGGCTGGTTGTAAGACAGCGTTCCACTGTCAAAGTCAGCCGCGTCGGCCAGTGTGTCCACACCAGATGGGACCGACCTCAGACTGTGTAGTCTGTCAATGTTCCGTCTCTGAAAATATGTCAGTCGTGTCAGTAATGACATTTCCTTCTTAGGAGAGGGACATGTGAAAAAATAAAATAAAATGCTAAACGGACATGCCTGCAGAGCTGCTAAACGGCGTAACCCAAACGTGCTCTCAGCGCTCAGCGTGCTCTCAGCGCAAAATGCTGTTTATGGGCATGCCTATCGCTGCTCCAAGATTTCAAGAAAAGTGAAAAAATGTAGGCCTATTTTTGTATTTTTTCTCAAAAATACTTCTCACCAGCTCTAAAAATGTTACATGCAAAGCAATTCAAAAGCATCCACCCATACAAAAAAGTAACTTATTATGCTGCCAGAATTGGGTACATCTGGTAATAAACGCAACAAAATACTGGGTTCCTGGGGCTTTACATCGGAGAAGTGGTGAAACAGACATTTTGAGAGTCTAGGAGGCTCTGCAGAAGGGAAATGCCAATGCCTGTTGTTACTTGTTGTTCTCACTTAATGTGTTAATTGTATCGTTTCGCGTGCTTCTGTTTCAAATATAAACGTGTGCGTCTTGACTTAAAGGGATTATACGGGTTTTTCCCAGAATAATTTAGTTACATAGTAAAACGTACTTATAAAGATGGTAGAAGGCCCACGGTAGCCACATTTTTCCGGAAATTACCTCTTCTGCACGCATAAGTGGAGAATTAGGGGTTTTGGGGGTGCGCGAGCACCCCCTGAGCCCAAAGGTGCACCCCCTCACTGCCAAA
>JARFNR010368414.1:0-10477 GCA_030323935.1 Semibalanus cariosus
AATTACAACAACAACCTAGATTTCGCCTTGCGGCTTCGTCAGGGCTAAACCAAAACCAAACCCCAACGGTTTTGTTTTAGCCCTGAAGAAGCCGCGAGGCGAAATATAGGTTTTTGTTGTAATTAACATTTTCTTCATCTTATTTTTATCGTCATAACATGAGCAAAGGCTATATTTTCCTTCTTATTCTGAAGGCTTAAGTCACACCAATGCGATATGCGCTACTACACACTACATGCCTACTTAAATTATTAATGTGAAACTAACTACAGAAGCATAGAAGCTTTCGAAATCGACCAGTCAGACATTGGCGCTCTAATAGTCAGGCCATAAAATTGATGAAGGCTCCGGCCTTTATTGGGAGCCCATAAAAAGACCGCTGTCCGTTATATGACCTATAACGTGCCTAGGCGGCGAGCGGTCAGAAACATCTCTAACAACTGACCGTTCCGACTGGTTGGCGAACAGTCGATAACCAGCATGGCTGACAACTAGCTGCTTCACGTCCAGCGGGTACGTGGGTTAATAACTGCCACCTCTAAATCGGCGGGCGAGCGGGCTGCAAACCGGCAGCTCTAGCCGGCGGCGGTGGCGGCGCCGTTGGAGGCGGCGGCAGTGGCGGCGGTGGCGGCGTCATGTCAGTGACTCGGCGGTTGGCGGCCGGCCTCCGCCGCCGCCGCCGCCGCCGCCGGCCACCGCCGCGCGCTGCACCATTAACCGGAACATTAATTTGTGAGCTGGCCTGAGATGGAGGGAGATACCGCACCGAACAGCAGCAGCAGCAGCGGCAATGGTCCCACACTGCCCACCGGCCCCGCTGGCTCGCGCTTCACACGAATATGCCTCTGCGCTAGGTCACACCAAGGTTATCAGCTGCATGTTTGGACGCCACTGGTCAAACACGTTTTTACTTCTTTGCACCATATTCAACAGATATTCAGAGTTCATGTTATTCACTGACTCGTAGATGCAGTCAGCGTTTAGAAACACGATATATGTGCCCTGTTTTCGACGCGGCGGCTTCGTTGACCTTGATGATCCCAGCGTTGACCTTTCTCATGACCCGATGTAGCAGCAGCGGGCAGTGTATCGAAGACAGCTGACGTGCGGCGCTTCTGAACACCGCCACCGCGTGAAATGTCAGACATCTGGCGCAGGAGACGACGATTACCTATCAAACATGAATCTCGGACATAAATTCGACATCGCGGCTCACATGACGTAAAGCGTGCGAACACCAGTCGAATTACATACTCGGATAATTCACCTGATGCATCGGGCGATAGCACGTGACCCGCAGGGCTCACCTGTGTGACCCGTGTGACCCGTGTGACTCGTGTGACCCGTGAACGGTGTGTGTGACGCGTGATTTGTTTGGTCCGCAGGTGACGGGTTACGTGCTGATCGCGTATGTCGACGTCCGCCGCCTGGTCCTGCCCTCCCTGCAGATCATCCGCGGAAGGACGCTCTTCAAGCTGAACGTTCGCGACGAGGAGTTCTCCCTCATGGTCACCATGTCCAAGATGCTTAGCCTGGAGATGCCGGCTCTCAGAGGTGAGGCTTGTTTCAGGGACGGTGCGGCCGTCAAGGGAAGGGTGGCGCCGGTCTGCAGTCATTTGTAGAGCTAGCTGTTCGGGGATTTGCCAGTGATGTGGTCGGTTGCGGTGCCTTTGCGTGATGTGCAGCAATTGTGGGCGGGTAAAATTCCGATCGCGAACATGCAACATTGCCATTCGAGCTGTTTATTTGATCAACCAGGCTGCAGCTCAACACCCAACGACTTGGCATTCTTACCAATGTTTCGCAAAAATAAACACTTATCAAGGTAAACAAGGTCATTTTTTTAGCTTCAAAGATGCCGAATGCCGGAACTCTTTTTGATCCCATTCGGTGCGAATTTGAGGGGATGATGCTGTTGCTTTTTGCCACTTTGTTTTTGCAAAACTTTCTTTACTGGAGCACCTAAAAGTGTTCAGTAAATGCAATCAAACATGACTAATGATTTCCATGGTGTGCTCGACAGGTATTCTGGCAGGCAGCGCTGGATTTTTCAACAACTACAACCTCTGCCACATCAAAACCATCAACTGGGACGAGATCCTGACGGGGCCGGGGGCGCATGACGTCTACGTCTACAACTTCACCGAGCGCGAGCGCAACTGCTCCAGCTGCCACCCGTCCTGCCCGGCCGAGGGCGGCTGCTGGGGGCCCGGCGTCGACAACTGCCAGCGCCTCAGCAAGATCAACTGCTCGCCGCAGTGCCACGGCGGCCGCTGCTTCGGTACGGAGCCGCGCCAGTGCTGCCATCTGTTCTGCGCCGGAGGCTGCACCGGACCCACCCAGTCCGACTGCCTCGCCTGCCGCAACTTCTACGACAACGGCGTCTGCAAGCAGGAGTGTCCGTCCATGATGCGCTACAACTCCATCACGTACTCGTGGGAGCCGAATCCGGACGGCAAGTTCGCGTACGGTGCCACCTGTGTGCGAGACTGTCCCGAGCACCTGCTCAAGGACAACAGCGCCTGCGTGCGCGCCTGCCCCGCCAACAAGAAGGCCAAGAACGGCGAATGCGTGCCCTGCAACGGCCCTTGCCCGAAGACGTGCCCCGTCGACAAGGCGATCATTCACGCTGGTAACATCGACAAGTTCAAGAACTGCACGATCCTGCAGGGTTCGCTCCAGGTCCTCCAGCACTCCTTCGATGGCTATCAGGAGATATACGAGAACTACACGTTCGGGCCTCACCATGGTAAGATGCACCCGAGACAGCTGGAAGTCTTCAGCACCGTCAAGGAGATCACCGGCTTCGTCAACATCGACGCGTACCACCAGGATTTCCGCGACCTGGGCTTCCTGCGTAGCCTCGAGGTCATCGGCGGACGCTACCTCCATGAGTACTTCTCGGCACTGTACGTTGTGAAGACGTCTCTCGAGTCGCTGAAGCTGGACTCGCTACAGAAGGTGCGCTCCGGCGGTGTGATGATCGTGGAGAACAAGCGACTCTGCTTCGCCGAGGGGATCAACTGGCAGCCGTTCATCTCGCGTGAACAGAAGTCGCAGTCGTATGACATCATGGTGGACAAGAACAAGAATGCCACCGCGTGTGGTAAGTGGGGACGTGGTCGGTTGCTTTGGGCGTTAGCAACGCACGTTTGTTGATCTGTTACGCTAGTTTCAGGCGACGCTTGACTTAGTATCCTGGTTTGAACCGTAAATTGCAAAGCCTTGTCATCTGTTGAATTTCTCGCGGTCGCAGCGTACATTTGAACCGTAGGCTGTTCACCATCAAACTTGTGACCTCAAGGTCTGCGGGCCGATATCTCACGTTATTCGGAGAACTATCTTTCAGTCGATGTGTGGGAGCTGTCAATGAAACGCCGTCTGTTCGTTTGCAGCCACTGAAGGCCAGGTGTGCCATGAACAGTGCACAGAGGACGGCTGCTGGGCGGCCGGACCATTGAGCTGTCTTCACTGCAAACACTTCAGGATCGGTGTCAGAGAAGAATGCGTCGACAAGTGCGACCAGAAGCTCGGGTAAGTCCACCAAGGAACTTCGGTATGCGGTGTTCACAACATGTCAGCATTCATACAATTTCGATATTTAGAATGTCTGCAATAGCCTTCTCCAAGGTCTTTCATGTACCTTCATGTAAACTCGCTTTGCATTTCTAATATTGTGCAATCTCGCTGCTGTCTGGAATAATGACGCATGGTGACGTATCGTCACAGCGACTTTCGCTCAGCGTGCCGCTACTCTGTGGAGCCGGGATCGATGGCGTTCCGCTCACCTGTGTGTCGGACTCGGACACCTGTAGACCGGTCTCTGCAGCCGTCATCTTTCCCGGTATTCTGTCCAGCAGAGGATACCGATCACCCTCAGCAGTCAGCTCCCGGCTCGCGGCCCCGGTGGTCCCCCTGCTCACCGCCACCCTTCCTCCGGCAGCATGTACCAGAAGTCGGCGGACACGTGTGCCATCTGCCACGAGGAGTGCGACGGCCTGTGCACCGGCGAGGGCCCCGGCCAGTGCGTGAGCTGCAAGCACGTGCGCGATGGTCCGTACTGTGTGAACCAGTGCCCGATCACCAAGTACAACTCGTTAGGAGAGTGTCTGCCCTGCCACGAGAACTGTGTGGACGGATGCTCCGGTCCGGCCAACACAGTCGGAGAGGGAGGATGCTTCAGCTGCGAGGGGGCTATCGTCAGACCCCACGAGGAAGTGGTGAGTACGGTGCAGTTTCTGGAGCGGGAGAGGAGGAGACCAGGTGCTGTCTATGGAGACTGGGGAAGGGTCAGTAGGACGGCTTACTTCCCGTGACATTGGCAGTACCTGGTATTGGGGCCAAAACTATGAGAAGATAGCCTTTAGCATGCTGTTTTATTCACAACCGCAACAGACGATCCGTTGAGGCATGATATGCAGTGTGCACTTAAACATGAACGCCTAGCCCTACTAATGCGTAACAGTGGTTAGCTCCATATTTGCATGCTCGGTCAGACTATAATGGACCCGGCCTCGGCCAGGCGCGATACATTATTTGCACCTGTCACACTAGTTTTGTCACGGCTGGGGCCTGAGCGATACCGCGCGGCATATGTGATGTCACCCCGCCTGGAATACAGATGTCTCCTCGCAGCAGTAATGTGTTCATAGCGGGACAGGCACACCTGCAGACTCTGCAGCACAGCGGCGGCCACTCTGTTTACCTGCCGAATTCCTGCATTCAGATGCGCGCCGCGCGCCTGCTCAGCCGGGCTTTACTGTTAGCTGCGCTGCAGATGCTCCCCCAGTATCGCGGCGAATTTGCATTCAGCCTGGCGCGCTGCACGGAAAGCGATGCTCGCCGCCGATTTGCATTCGAGTGTTTCTTGTAAAGCGGGAGAGCGGACGACGTAGCGTGAAATCGCCGCGCGATCCTGACGGTGTTGGCTAGCGATGACGTGTCTCTCAGCTGACCGCTCGATAACCACATTGGACACGACGTGCGGCGCTCCTGACCGATCGAGCAGCTCCGTGGCAGCTGCCCATCATGCCCTGTGGGAGCGATAACGTCTCATGACGTCACTGATGTTCTGGCGCGCGTGTGACCGTGTCGTGTTCGGTGGTCCCCAGGAACGCTGTCTGAACGTGAATGAGACGTGTCCAATGGGCACCTTCCTGGAGTTCGTGGCGCCTAACAAGCAGGGTCGGCTGAGTCCGCTGGCGGGGAAGAACATCTGTCGTGGCTGCCACCCGCGCTGCAAGAACTGCACCGGGTTCGGGTGAGTGTTACAGCTGACGTGCCGCTCGCGTGACGTGTGAATAGTAATTGGCAGGTGCCGGGTAATGTGACCTATAATGGGTCCCCCTGTACTTCCAAATCTGCGCTAAGTTCACAGATAAAGCAACTTCCCATCCCTGGTCAAAGAAATGCTGCCCGAATATTCATCATCGATTAGTCTGAATGCTCACAATGACATTTTGGTGTAGCGTCGGAATGTCGCAGACGCGTCACTTAGAGGTGGCATTTGTATGAGGTTACTGAGACACCATCTACATGAACATTCACTTTGCTATGCGTCATGCCGCTGCTGCGTCAGCCTGTTCCACTTATCGGGTGATATACAAAGAACCACCTCCATTCCAGGTCCAGTTCCACTCCCGTGCCTGACCGAATGTCTTGTCCATCTCCAGATTCCACGTGAACGTGTGCCACGAGTGCGTGCACTACCGCAGCGGCGAGCAATGCGAGGACGAGTGCGACGTCGATTACTACGTGGAGGAGGAGCGCCACGAGTGTCTCCGGTGCGCCGCCGAGTGTCAGGGCTGCCACGGACCGGGCCAGCGCTGCAAGACCTGCCGAAACTACCGCATCTACCTGGTGAGCAGACCGAGACAGATATGTCAGCCGGTGGTGGATCGGACGCCATGGTAATGCAGGCGTTTGTTGCATCGCTAACTACGCCGGTACCCTACGTCGCAGTCGTTCTGCTGTTGTCGGCGATGTGTATGTATAATTGTATGTGTTCTGCGCCGGCTAGCGCCCTTTCACGATCAGATTCAGGCACCGCTTGCCTGGTTTACATAGCTGTCATGCAAAACACTCCGTGTGGGTGCGGCATACAATTGATCGAACATCATTGTGCAGGCTTTTTGACAATATTTTGCTGAATGCCAACGAAGAGTTGCATGAGCTATGGTAGATATGCGAGGCATCTGAACATCGATTAAGTTGGAACACGAATATCGTATACTCCACGGTTTCCACCCATGCTCTTCGTCGCCAGATAACGTCGGCGTCATGTTATGCCCTTCTGAACTAATAGTGTGGCGGATCTTTGGTACTTGACTCTCATTACACAACCGGCAACCATTACTAAATATAACACACTCTCTGTCTTCTCCGCAGGACTCTGCTGACGGCTCGACCAACTCCTCCGCGTTCAACTGCACGACCCACTGCCCAGACTCGCACCCGCACAAGATCTTCCCCGGGGACGACCAGCCCCCGTACTGCTCCACCGAGCCGAGCGTCCTGCCGCTTCACGGCGCCGAGGACAGTGTCACCATAATCGCCAGCTCCGTCTCCGTCACGCTCGTCGTCCTGCTGCTGCTCGCCACCGGCATCATATGCAAGTGCCGCAGCGACCGCAGCAAGGACGACATGCTCAAGATGACGATGATGATGAGCAAGGAGGGCCTCAACGAGCCGCTCAAAGTGACCAACGTTAAGCCGAACCTGGCGAAGCTGCGCATCGTCAAAGAGATCGAGCTGCGCAAGGGCGGCATCCTCGGTTTCGGCGCGTTCGGCACAGTCTACAAGGGTGTCTGGGTTCCCGAGGAGGAAAACGTCAAGATCCCGGTAGCCATCAAGGTCCTCCGCGAGGGCACCGGCGCTGATACCAACAAGGAGATCCTCGAGGAGGCCTACATCATGGCCTCTCTGGACCATTCGAACCTGCTGCCACTGCTGGCCGTCTGCATGACGTCGCAGATGATGCTGGTGACGCAGCTGATGCCCCTCGGCTGCCTGCTCGACTACGTCAGGAACAACCGCGCCAAGATCGGCAGCAAGCCGCTGCTGAACTGGTGCACGCAGATCGCCCGCGGCATGGCCTATCTGGAGGATCGTCGGCTGGTGCACCGGGACCTGGCGGCGAGGAACGTCCTGGTGCAGACCCCCAACTCAGTGAAGATCACAGACTTTGGCCTGGCGAAGCTCCTGGATATTAATGAGGAGGAGTACAAGGCGGCCGGAGGGAAGATGCCCATCAAGTGGCTGGCGCTGGAGTGCATTCAGCACAGGATCTTCAACCACAAGAGCGATGTCTGGGCTTTCGGTGAGTTCATGGCTGAGAAATGTTTCCAGTTGGTCCGATCCTGCTACTTGTTTAAAGGTTTGCTTTGTAAATGAACGACGCATTTCATACAGGTGTTTACCAAGTGAATACTCTCCGTCCCTCTGCTTACCGCTGTTGGATAGGAAACTTTCGCTGCGAACGCTTTGATACCACATACACGAGAGCTGTCTCGAGAGCGCTTAATTTCTGAGCTCCGTCTGCCTATGCCAGGTGTATGACCTACCTCTTCTCCCCCCACCAGGCGTGACGGTGTGGGAGCTGCTGACGTACGGCGGACGACCCTATGAGAACGTGCCAGCCAAGGACGTGCCGGACCTGCTGGAGAAGGGCGAGCGGCTGCCGCAGCCCACCTCCTGCTCCATCGAGGTCTACATGATCATGATCAAGTGCTGGATGCTGGATGCTGACTCGCGGCCCAGCTTCAAGGAGCTTGCCGATGAGTTCGCCAAAATGTCTCGTGACCCGGGCCGCTACCTGGTCATCCCTGGTGATAAGCTGATGAGGCTGCCTTCCTACACGCAGCAGGTAAGAGGGCAAGTGGATCGGGTGTTCGGATAATGGAAGTTGGTGATAATCCGCTGTGTAAATTGTCATTTGCATAGTCTCTGTCTGATTGCTTTGGCGCCTTTGTGGTCCCGGTTTTAGTGTACGTGTTTTCGTATGGTGATTTGTGCTGGGCTTATCCACATTCCTGATCTAACCGGTGCCGTTTCTCTGCGTCTGCCAGGACGAGCGGGAGCTGATGCGGTCTCTGGCTGCCTCTGCCCTGGACGGTCCTACCGACGTGTTGGTCAACGCTGGGGAGTACCTGAATCCGCAGGGCCACACGGGCTTCAGCACCGCGGCGCCCTCCCTGCGCTCCGGCTACCCGGCCTCGTCGCTCGCCACGCTGGTGGACGAGCCTGAAGAGTGGGGCAGGGCCTGCTCCCCCGCCGGACGGGCCATCGACCCGCGTCGCAGGCTCACAGACGGAGCCAAGTGTCGCACCGGCTCGGCCTCGTCCACTCCCGGCGACTGCCTGCAGGGACTCGGTGAGTGGGCGCGGAGAGAGAAAACTGACAGATTGGAGGACCGAGGGAGCGTGCAGTGCGTGTATTAAGGCGGTGCGATTGGAGTTTGAATTGAGTTAGGCATTTGCTGTCAGCATGCGTGGGCGTTGCTTTTGAATGTATTGTTTGCTGTGTTTTGGCACCGTCCTTCTATTGTTCTAAGAGCTCTCAGGTAAACAAACCACACTTCCCTGACATGGGCACTAAAACCAACACAAAAGGAAATTTCACGAAGTTATACTCCTGCAAAGGTTCCCTCCTGCATTATTGACGCTCATTTATGTCGTGTTTCAGACTATGACCATATGGATAACGACTGTTTTGAGCCGGCCGGCTACTCCTCCCTGCCTGTTGGCGGCACGGGCAGTACTGGCGGTGCCGGCAGAGGCGGCTCCTCCGGCCAGGCCACGGTCGGAGGGCTGAAGCTGCACCTCCCGTTGGACGAGGATGACTATCTGATGCCCTCCAACGGACAACAAGCTGGATATATGGACCTCGGCGTGCACCAGAAAGGTACGCTGTTTGATGCACACCTTCTGTCTGTAGAAATTATCGTCATTATTTATTATTTTATCAGCTGAACAGCCCGTTCCTTTACAGTGCGTTTTTCACTGAATTTGTTTTCAGTGAACTTATTTTCAGTTAACATTTAAATAATGCTAGTTGCGCTGAATGCCAACTCTGACATCTGTTCGTCTTTCCACAGGTGAGGCTCCGTCCTCCCAGGCCAGCTGTTCCGGTGAACACCCGTTCATGCTCAGTATGGACAACCCCGAGTACCACATGGTGGCAAGCCGTGGCCTGCACGGCTCGCTGGCCGCCAGCGCGCCGCACGGCTACAGCCCCGGATACGGCCCCGGATACGGCGCCACGGCCACCTACGCCCCGCTGTCGGAGGCCAGCGGACCGACGTACTCCTCCGGCCGGCCGGCGGGCCAGCCAGGATCGTTCAGTGGCTCGCCGCCGCCCAGCGGCGCCTTCGGGACGTCTAACGGCTCCGCGGGTGGTGCGTATCCCAGCTGCTCGCTGCCGGGAGGTGGTGGGTTCCCGAACAGTGCACCGCCCAGTGTCGCTTATCCTGCCGGGTCGGTGTCGAGCGTGGGAAAGTTCGCGAACAGCGCGCCCGCGAGCGGCGCGTACCCCCCGGCCGGCGCGCTGCCGCCCGGTGGGACGTACCCAACGAACTGTTACGGCACGTCGTCGCCTAACTCAGTGGGCGTGCCGGTGGCGGAGGGCGTGGCGCGATGGGCGGCACGACGCGCGGCCGCCGATCAGAACTATGATTACTACGGCGGCGGTGAGAGAGGGGCCGAGCCGGCCGGCGACGCCGAGGAGTGTCCGAGCGAGACGACTGTGTGAGGCGGCTAGAGAGCGCCACCGTCGCTCCGCTTGGCGGCGCCACCGTCGCCCGAGTGCGTTGCATATTCTGTGTACCACCGTGCCAAGTGTCGGCGGCCGGGGCAGTGATCGGCCCCGGCTGCCAGCTCCGCTGTTTATGAAATCGCGCGTCTGTTGACTGGTTAGAGGATGCGGCGTGCCTTAGCGATGACTCAGTGTTTTCGATCGTGCCGTTGCTGTTTTGAATCGATGTGCCTTCGTCGCCTGTGACTCGTTTATGTGTGTGTTTGACTCGTGACCATATTACTGCAGGAGGGGCAGTTCAATGTGATAGGGATATGACAGGGGACGCCGTTGATCGGTTCGGGGGGGGGGGGTTAAGCAGGGATACTCGGGAGGGAGGGATACGACAACCTGTTTTATACAAATGTAGGACGACCGTGCCTTGTCAATATAGTATTTTATCATACTCGAAAAACTTGTCTTGTCAAAACTGGAGCCGAAGAAGTGTCGAGAATCCGAGGGCACGGACAGAATCAATTTTACCTTTGAAGCCTTCGCTACACTCCTTCCTTTTAACCCTTAAAGGTCGCCGTCCACTGCGCACACACGCCTAATCGCCTAATCGCCGAATTTCAGTACGCGCCGACTACGCGCTGACTGCGCGCCGACTGCGCGCCGACTACGCGCGTAATACCGGCCTAACGACCGAATTATGCACCGAATGTGAGACGCCATGACTGACCAAAAG
>JARFNR010368969.1:0-10471 GCA_030323935.1 Semibalanus cariosus
CCAACTCGGTCAAGGCCATAATATCTATGCGAGAATACAATTGTCAATGATGCGCAATGATGCGCCTCGAATTCTGGAGAAAGTCACTACTAATTTCGTCCGACCGACAAGGTGGTGTACAACACTACTACACGCCACTTTTCACCGGACACATCAGAAAAAAATGGTATAAATCTTATAACATTTAGACTATATCCTGACATTTTGCACACCATTTTATTAAGCAGGATATATTTTAACTTTATCCTTCTTGTTAGAGTGGTCGCATGCTTGTTTTTCACACAAAGCGCTTTTAACATGTTAAATTAGCATGTGTTTTCGTAAACGTATACTATTTCTTTCAAAGCCATGTACGATGAGGCTTTGAAACACAGGCGGCCAAAGTGTCCCCTCCAGGCGGCCAGATCGCCCCCTCAGGCTGCCAGAACGCCCCCTCAAGCGGTCAGAGCGACCCCTCAGGCGGCCAAAGCACCCCCTCAGGTGGTCAGAGGTCCCCCTCAGGTGGCCAGAGCGCCCCTTCAGGTGACCAGAGCGCCCCCTTTGGAGGCCAGATCGACCCCTCAGGCGGCCAGAGTGCTCCCTTAGGCGGCCAGAGCGCCCCTACAGGCGACCAGAGCGCCCCCTCTGATGGCCAGAGCGCCCCCTCAGGCGGTCAGAGCGCCCTCTCTGGTAGCCAGAGCGCCCCCTCAGACGGCCAGAGCGCCCCTTTAAGCGGCCAGAGCGCTCCCTCAGGCGGTCAGAGCGCCCCTTCAGGCGACCAGAGCGCCCTGTCTGGCGGCCAGATCGCCACCTGAGGCGGCCAGTGCCCCCTCAGGCGGCCAGTGCCCCCTCAGGCGGCCAGTGCCCCTCAGGCGGCCAGAGCGCCCCTTCAGGCGGCCAGAGCGCCCTCTCTGATGGCCAGAGCGCCCCCTCAGGTGGTCTTGCTCTCTTGCTCGGAAACTATTGATCCAGGAGCATTTTACTTCTGGGAGATGGCAATGTACATTCTAAACTGAATCTAGCAATCATTATATTTAAAGCTATTTTGAAATTGCAATCGCTACAATCGTTAAAATCGTTACAAAAAAATATACCTCCTCATATGCTGTGCTGTGTCACAAATGGGCTTATATGAGATACCGACCGTATGATTTCTATGGTTTTTATATATATGACCACTAGAACCCTCATTGAAGTCACATCAAATTATCTTGCTAAAACCATAGTCTTTTTTGGTCGTGATGTTAGAAGTATATTTTATACGTTATTTATTTCATTCCCAATACATTTGATTTACGTTTTTTTCTGGAAATTATGCATAACCCCTATCATAAAATTGCAATAATATTATGATTTAAGTCTAAAATTTATAAAAGATACACGAAATGTTTATTTAGCAATACATACATTTTGGTAAAATCTGTTACTTTTTTGCATATAATTTCAGGGTGCATTCCCGCCTCTCAACACTCAGTTTAAGAAGAGCTACCACACACATTTACAGAGTGAGGTGTGGATGAACTATCCTAGCTAGGAATCATAAGCCGCTGAACCAGTACATTCCAGAATAATCACCACCAATATTTCGCAACAACTTAAATAGTACCTTGCGCTGAATACGTCTTGTTTAAATAATTAAAATAATTTCATAATATAGGGCAGTTTTGAATGAAAATGCTGCATATTTTTTTGTAGCGATATTAGTGTGAATATTTCCAGGTCTTATAATAAAAATATATCCTAATCTACCCAGCAAGGACAATAACCATCATGGATGAATAATGTAAACGTAACGTAACATGTTATATGATTGAGCAGTAAAAAGTAACGCTACCGTCACTGATGTTAAGTTTAATCGTTCCAGCAGACACAGAGGCTTACAGACGCTCTTATTCGAGTTTTTTTGCTACGGCCTAATTAAATACACGGCTGGTTGTGCTTTGCGTGTGTTTAAAGCATTTAACAAACTAAATCCATCGAACAAAAATACATTAGTTAAGCGTTGTGTTAGGGTTTTGGCACTTCGACATGCGCCACCCAGACAGAGATGTAAATGAACGGATTCAAACTCTTACCACACTTCCATAAATGAAAGCGTTTATTATAGGAAAAATATGTATTATAGCCAATCTATATGTTACAATACTTGTTCTAATTATAAAATCAGACTTAAGTCCAAAAACAGCGTCATAAAGTGATGTTTTGTATCGGAGAAGCAAGACATATCCTGAGCACCTCTTGGGTACAAAAATTTGCATCTCTTCCGCCCCGACACGGAAAGCCGCCGCCGCGTGCGCAGCAGCCACCGGTTCCTGTTGGTTAGACTGTGCCGGCTAACACGCGTGGCCGCCTGTGATTGGCTGCGCGGTGGCGTGACGCCTGAGGCGCTGGGTCACCGTATGCGGCTCGCCAGGGCGCCGCGGCCCAGTTTTAGAAGGATCTGGCTGTGTGGTTGGGGTGGCGGGAGGTGACGCCCAGCCGGGGCGTGACTGAGGGCTGGCCACCTGGGACTGTGAGGTAAGTGACTGCCTGCTGCTGTGAAGACTTATATCTGATATAGATATAGATATAGACTTATGTCTGATCTTTGTTCGCGTCGAATGTTACGATTTTTATTTTACGTGTACGAGCAACATTGATTTTTTTCCAGGGTAATTTTCAATACTACCTGGAAATATATTTGTATCGGTTCAGTGCTCGCTCGTTTTTGTATATAGGCAGGCTTTTCACGAGCAAACCAGTTCATATGCAAGCGACATCATCGGCTGAAATTATAGAATGCGTGTCTCGCTGTCACTCGCGACAGTTTTAAGGTATTTAAGTGAATAGATATTTTAGTATCATTCGCGGTTTTGTAATGTGTTTGGTCCTTGGAAATGTGACGCCGGTCTTATTCTGGTTCCGCTATTAATCCTGATACGAGCAGTCGTATTCTGATTTGTACGGTACTGCACATTATGGCCCCGTTTTCATTTCAGCTCGCCTCCCCGGTATGCGTGCCGTTTGCACCCTCTTGCTGGTGGCCCTGCTGGCAGCGGCCGGCGCTGTGCCTGTTAAGAAGAGCCCACGGTCGTCCATGTTTGATCGGTTCGGCCCTCCCCCCGACTCTCAGCAGGCAGCAGCAGAATCGGGTACGGCTCTCGGGCGGGTGGCCGTTCGGGAGAGGTGGCCTGGGGGCGAAGGGAAAGACGCTGCCATTTTTTGGTCACGTGTTTTAAATGAAGGGTTTCCTTCATATTGTTCTTGTTGTAAGGCAGTGGGTTGGGGATCCCAGGAGAGTTTATTTACGGTTTACTATAGCAACGTTCACCATAAAAGACACGTGACCGTGAAGAGAAAAATCCAAGATGGAGGCCAATTCCGCCCTAAGCCACCTCTCCCGAACGGCCACCCTCGGGCGCGGGGGATAGATAGGGGTGGACTCTGGTGCGGGTTGTGAGGCTAAGTGGTTGTTTACAATCTCGTGGAGTTGGACCGGTAACTAGTTATGATACAGTCTGAGGACATTACTGTGAAAGATGCTGATCACAGCAGTGCTAGTCTTTTAAGCACTTATCGCTTTGATTTTATGATTTCGAATGAGACATTTTTTACATTTAAAAAGTGATTGGAATTCTGGAACTGGAAGTGAATGTTCTTTGAGCTTGCAAGAAAGTATAATTTTTGGGAAATAAGCAAACGTTCAAAGTGAATATTCAACGGTGCTTTCGTACCAATGATCAGCTCTGGTACCCATATCGATAAACGCAGCAAATAACACTTGTTTCACTGTTTTCCAGTTGATGTCCGGCAGCAGCTTCAGTCGGGAGCAGCGGAGGTTTCCGATAGGGATTCCTCCGGCTCTCTACCAACATGTCCTCCTCGCAGCCGCTGTGTGCGCTCCTCGCGATGTTCCTCCGGTGAGTTTCCATGGGAGAGGCGCTCTGGTATGAGTTCTCTGGAGAGCCGGTCTGGGGTACGAGGTCCAGTGGTGAATCGCTTTGCAGCTGCATTGTTTGTGGTGACGTGTGGTTAACTCTGAATGATGAAGTGAATGGCTGATATGTTATATTTGCTGACGAGCATGCAGGCAGTTCAATGAAGAAGTTGCGTTTAGTTGTAACAATCCAAATGGGATCAGTTGTTCAATTTGCTTTTAACACTAATTGTTTTGTTTTCAGCGGACGTCATAACTTATGAACAGCCAAAGGATATATACCATCCAGTTTCTCAATACGATCAGGCGACATTTACGCCGGTAAGATGAACTGCTCGTACATCCTAGATTTTGCTGATAACTTACCGATAGCCCAGAACATTTTTGCCTTCGTAACGAAAAATGTTGATCATGGAATTGGGCAAATATTAATTTTATAATTCATCATGTGAGGGATACGTTTTTAGCAAAACGGCAGCGTTGCACGGTACAATGGTAGTTCCATTCGAAGCGATGGCGTGCAAGACCATTGCGCACTTCTCTGAAATTGAATATAACTGAATTTTACAGTCACTAGATGTCATTTAATTATGTCTGCATAATCTTAGCAAGTGCATTCTTAGCATACAGAATCGGTTCTTGAACCTATTAGTTATAAAAACGAAGTATAATATTAATCCATTCATCTGGCCTTACCATGGATCTTCAGTTACTTGGCCTGGCGATAAACCTCATTCGGCACAGCTGTAGGTACAGCGCGGTGCGACGCGGTGCAACGCGTATTTTTCATTCAATAAACCCAGTAACCCTGACCCAGTGACCCTGCCCTTTGACCCGGTCTGACGTTCGACTTCTCCTCTCCCCCGGCAGCGGTTCACGTGTGGCCAGTCTGCGCCGGACCACGTCTGCTGCCGAGAGGACGGCGTCCTCCCGCACGACGGATCCGCGGCAGGAAACCCATTCGGTTTCCCGGACAACCTGGGCACTGGCGACTTCCACGACACCACAGCCGGCTCCGTCTCTGGATCTGGCTTCGATTCTGGCTCTGTCTCTGGCTCTGGCTTCGGTTCTGGCTTCGGTTCTGGATCTGGATCTGGCTTTAGTTCTTACTCTGGATCTGGGTCCAGCTCTGGGTCTACGAGCAGCTTCCAGCAGGGATCGGGCTTTAGCTCTGAGCCCAGTTTTGGCCACGGGTTTAGTTCAGGATCTTCAGGATTTGGTTCTGGCTCAGATTCTAGTTCAGGATCAGGATTTGATTCGAGTTCGGGTTCTAGCACTGGGTCTGGGTTTGGTCCGGGCTCTGGCTCCTGGTCTGGTACTGCAACCGGGTTCGGTTTAGGGTTTGGTTCTGGTTCTGGCTCTGGCTCTGGCTCTGGCTCTGGCTCTGGCTCTGGCTCTGACTCTGGCTCTGGTTCTAGTTCTGGCTCTAGTTCTGGTTCCGGTTCTAGTTCTGGGTCGGGTGTGGAGTCCTACTCTCCTGCTGGCTTTGACTTTGCACCAGAACCTGGGTTCAGTTCAAGTTCAGGCTCAGGTTTCAGTTCAGGACCAGGGTCTGGGTTCAGTTCGTACTCTGGCTTCAGCTCTGGATCCGGCTCGGTGTCTGGTTCTAGTGGCTTAAGTTCTAATTCAGGTTCTGGTTCAGGTTCCGAGGGTGGTCAGGGTTCTGGGTCCAGTTCAGGTTTCAGTTCTGGGTTCGACCCCGGGGCTGGGTTCGGGTCGGGTTCCAGACATGATTTTTCTGGGTCCTCTGGTTCGGGTTCTGGGTTTTCCGGTGGTTCAGACTCTGGGTTTTCTGGTGGTTCTAGTGGTCCAGGCTCCGGCCCCAGCTTCTACGTGGGTCATAGTTTCGACGTTCGTCGAGAACCCCCGCATTCTCCAGATTCTCCTCTCAGTTTCGGTGGGATGTTCCACCCTGGTATGCCTCCGCATGGGCCTGGATTGCCTCCGCATGGGCCTGGATTGCCTCCGCCTGGACTCGGCATGCCGCCTCACGGACCCGGCATGCCGCCTCACGGTCCTGGAATGTTCCATCCGGTCGCCGGGGACTTTCCTTCCACCACTGGCGGCTTTTCTCACAGCTCTCCTGGCTTCTCTCTCAGCTCTCCTAGCTTCTCTTCTAGCTCTCCTAGCTTCTCTCACGGTTCCTCTGGAGTCTCATCTAGCTCCGACGGGTTCGCCTCTGGATCGAGCTCCTTCGCTCCTGGCTCGAGCTCCTTCGCTGCTGGCGCCAGCAGCCCAGAGCCAGCTCGCCGACATCTTCAGCAGGTGCTGATCCGCGGACAGCACCACACGCTGCCAGAGTTCAGCTCTGCCCTGTTCAGCTCTGTCCTGGCGCCGGACGGAGGTGCCGAGGCGTTCGCCACCCACAATGCGAAGCTGACCCACATGAAGATGCGGCCAGTACCGGGGTTCACCCGCACAGGACGATCGCAGACTGTGCTGGTCGCAGGAAGGTCGCACGTCACCGGAGAGTTTGTGTATGTGTCAGATCCGAGCAAGTTCCCGATCATCGTCACCACAGACGGCGTACCTGAGGAGGTGAGATAGCCGGCCTGGGTTCGAATCCCGGTAAGGGATATGTCTTACATTTTTGTCCTGAAATTGAAAAGATATTGCTGTGACTTGTGGTCCAAAGCTGACGCTTCACAAGTTATGGTCGCACAGGTTCACGTGCTTACCTTATATCCGTGCGGAGCTTCCGGTGCTTTCAAAGGTGATCTGATACATGTGAATTATACATCCGATACATTTTAAATACATCTGTACAATGGAGCTTTTCGGGTACTTTCGAACGGGGTTTATTGAGTTCTCTTTTCCAGGACTGTTGGTGTAAAGCGGACTCAAATTTGTCAATATTTATTTTTCGCATTACAGTATGGGATCATCGGTAGCGAGCAAGAGAATGAATTTGAACCTTTCGTCCCTCGACCCGAGCTGGTGATGCTTGCTGCAGACATGTTCCGCCAAGCCGGGTAAGTAAACGTGTAGTACTTCGCGTTAATCGAATCTCTTAACCATATCTATGCGGTTGTATGTGCCTTGATGCTTTCGTACTTCGTACCATTGTTTGGTAATGTATATGCCTATGTTGGTTTTGTTCATAATCCATGCTTTTTCCATGATTCCTCTAGATTTACGTATATTTCCACATTTCAGCGGCTCAGTTCCCGAGCAAGGGACCTCAGTGCAGAGTGGCTCATCCTTCCAGCCGCCGCCGCCAGTCCACGCCGCCACATCTCTGAGGCCACCCCAAGACTCTGGCGCCACCGCCGGTTCGAGTTCCTTTGTCAGTGGTCAATCAGATTCCTTTGGCGGGAGCCCGTCGGGTTCCTCTGGTGGGAGCCAGTCTGGTTCCTCTGGTGGGAGCCAGTCTGGTTCCTCTGGTGGTGGTCAGTCCAGTTCCTTTGGCGATGATCAGTCCGGTTCGTTTGGTGGCGGTCAGAAGGACGACTTCGGTGGGGGCTCTTCAGGAGGAAGCCCTTTCTCCGATGATGATACCTACAAGTCCTTCGAGGGAGAATCGTCCATGGGTGATCCCTCATTCGGAGAGGGCTCTTATGTGCCGGAGTACGGTCACAGTGTGCCTCAAACGGGCTACGGTCCCCCACCACCGTACGGCCACGGCCACCCTCCGCATCATCCTCCGCGTCACCCTCCACACCACCCTCATCTCCCTCCGCATCCCCCTCATCCCCCTCCTCATCCCCCTCCTCATCCCCCTCCTCATCCCCCGCCTCATCCCCCGCCTCATCCTCCCTCTCATCCTCCTTCTCATCCTCCTTCTCATCCTCCTTCTCATCCCCCTCCTCATCCCCCTCCTCATCCCCCTCCTCATCCCCCTCTTCATCCCCCTATTCATCCCCCTCCGCATCACCCTCCGCACCACCCTCCGCACCACCACCACCGGCCGCCGTACGGCCTCGGACACGAAGACGACGCACACCGGCCGCCGTACGGCCTCGGACACGGAGACGACGCACACCGGCCGCCGTACGGCCTCGGACACGGAGACTACGCACACCGGCCGCCGTATGGCCTCGGACACGGACAACACATACACCGGCCGCCGCTGCCTCCGCCACACTTCCACAGACCGTACCCGCCGCCTCAGCATCTGTCGTGAGTAGAACGTCTGGGTGAATGCGCGGCGTTTTTTATATTTGGACAGTATGATCTACCGTGTTTTTTGCCATTGGCAGAAATAAACTTGAATGAAATAGCGATCTGCTCGCAAGGCATGCACTGTTTTTCGTGAATAATTATTGCCTGTCCTACCTTAATTTTACATATATTTTCGAGAAAAAAAATCTGATCTAATCATTTTCCTTCAAAGAACTCCTCGTATTATCATAACCTGAAGCGCTCCGCTTTAGGTCTGAATGGATGCCTTGCTTTTATCGCACTGCACATAAATAATTTGCACATCATTGGTATAACTTACTTCAGATGCAGATTGTGATTGCTAATGGCAAATGGCATGCTTCTACGAGAATCCCCCAATTTTTCAGTTATTTATCTTTGACCCTATGCGCTACACCTTCAGACACGGAGCACGCGATACCACTGACGTGTCTGACACTTCTACCAGGTCATTCCCGGTTCACGCCGAACCATGTGGTCTGCGGGGCCGCCTGTCCGAGGTCTACGCATCCGTCTTCGGGTCATACTCTGCTCGAATCTCCTCCGGCTTCGGTCTGGAGCCCGGCGTCGCCGACTACGCCGCTCATCCATGGCACGTGAGTTTCAGTCGCCTACCCGAGGCTCGCGGGTTCCATCCAGCGCACTCTGCGGGTAATCAGTAGATCTGTAACGAACGCCTTGTGAAAATCGCTATGGCAGTGAAAGTAAAAGTAAATTTGGGAAATTTCGGACATTGGAAGTTTCGTTAGGTCAATGAACTTTATAAAATTTCCAGGCTTCTAAGTTAAGAACAGGAATAAAGTATGTACACAAATTGCATGTATTCATAAAATATTGTTTTGTATTCATGTACTCACAATCGTTGCGTCTCAAACATTATTTCAATGCGCGAGCTTATTTCCATGCTAGAGCTCGAGTTTTTCCGCCGTGTTGGAATTTTTCTGCAGTGTTGGAATTTTTCCGCCGTGTGTGAATGTTTCCGCCGTGTAAATTTTTCAGCCGTGTGATTTTTCCGCCGTGTGTGATTTTTTCCGCCGTGTGCGACAGGCTGCAATCCTGCGTCGTACCTCTGCACACGACCCGCGTGGCAAGCAGCTCGAAGGTCTGCAGTACATCTGCGGCGCCACTCTGGTCTCCGATGACATGCTGGTCACAGCCGCCCACTGTGTCCAAGGTGAGGCAAATCGCTGGGTCCAAAATCACTGTGTCCAGAGCTCAGATCGTCCACAGCGCTGACAATAGCAGCCGAAATTTGGCGAAATATTACGAAACCTTAATTTATTATTGTGGTGGAAACAGAAGTTTTCGGCATTTGAAGGTTTTCAGGTGTTCCGACTGAAATGTACCAGGTTCGCTCCCTCCCACTTCCTCAGCCGCAACCCGTTTGACATACCCGATTGCCCAAATATAGTAGGAGCTGCAAATACCCAAAAATGACTCAGTCTTTTTTCAGCCGAGCAAGAGGGCGACCTGGTTGTGAGGCTGGGAGAATACAACCTGTACTCAGAAAAGGAAGAGCTGTACAAGCCTTACGACGCGACAGTGCTGGCCATACACGTGCACCCGGGTAAGTTGCCACTTCTAGTCTTCTGTCTGCGAAGGTGTTGGGAATTGCACTCTTTTCGTAATCGTAGCATGAGTGCTTTGGAAGCGATGAGCAGTACTGAATGAATTTCGCGGGTAAAGGGTGCAGCATATATTTGTCCCACTGACATTCGATCGAGAAGTTGCTTACAAATCTAGGCTATTAAGCGACAGGAATTCACTGGAAGCCTGCTAGTCTACATCAGGTGTAACTTGTAAAGCGGCATTGCAAAAAGAAGTATAATTTTACTCACTGTTAAATTTGATTGATGCTCTGCTTTGCAAGACATTCAAATCGGGCGCAACCTACAAAATATTTCCAAATAAAACCTCCAAAAGATATTCTCAATAATTGCAGCTGTTCGGCTCTCCTGCTGACCCGCACCACTCTACCCTTCCAGACTACCTGTCGTCTGTCTACCTGGCCGATCTGGCCGTGCTACAGCTGACCACCCCAGTACCTCTGGCCAGTCTACCCCACGTGACCACCGCCTGTCTGCCTGGACCGGACCTCAGCACGGAGCACGTGACCTGCGAGGCGCCTGGCTGGGGGTATGACGCCTACAAGACCCAGGTGAGGATCCAGCAGGAGGGGTGGGGTATGACGCCTACAAGACCCAGGTGAGGATCCAGCAGGGGGGATATGACGCCTACAAGACCCAGGTGATGATCCAGGAGGGGGGATATGACGCCTACAAGACCCAGGTGAGGATCCAGCAGGAGGGGTGGGGTATGACGCCTACAAGACCCAGGTGAGGATCCAGCAGGAGGGGGGTATGACGCCTACAAGACCCAGGTGAGGATCCAGCAGGAGGGGGATATGACGCCTACAAGACCCAGGTGAGGATCCAG
>JARFNR010369081.1:0-10466 GCA_030323935.1 Semibalanus cariosus
TGTGCTGTGATGACTAGCATGGCAGTTGGCAAGGAAGCTGAGGAATTAGTTTGTGATTGCCGCATCTGATAACTAGAGAAAACAAAATTGCAGGGTTAATCTAGGGTTGCAGGGTTAATCTGTTAATCTAGGGTCAATTGCCATAACCCTGGACATGTCCTATCCTCAGACTTTTCATGCATCAGAATGTATACAATGAGTCAGTAGCATCTGCATTCTGATACCATGAAAAGTCTGAGATTCGGACGTGTCCGAAGATAGGACTTTTACCCTACCTACACAAGCAAGATACCTTTTGTGGTATTACTTGTCCAGGTAGGTAGTCTACATGAGTGAAACACAGGTGAGTTGAACAGGTGAGGTACCTACAGTAAACAACCATAACACCAGACACATCCTCACCAGACACATCATAACACCAGACCTATCATGCTATTGGAATGATAATGGCATTTGCATAGGTTTGGCAAATTAATCAGTGGGCATGCTAAATGCTCCAGTAAAAGTATAATCTTCTGACACATCCTAACCTCATATTTGTAATGCTGTCAGATTGCACATGGCACCTGTATTGTTCACATTCTGATAACATGAAAAAGTATGAGGCTAGGATGTGTCCAGAGTTAGGGCTGTTTGCCCTATAACCCTGCAGCATTTCTTACCCCATAAACCAGTCAACCGTATCTCTGAGATAGTCTGGAAGCTTATCCAGCTTGAATTCTTGAGCCAAAGCTTGATTAAAAGCTTAGCATGCCATGCAAATTCAACATAGGTGAATCCCCATGAGTCCCACAAAACTGCAAGGTTAATGGAAATGGTAAAAAATGAGACGTTGATATATTGATCTTGAAGACGGTCACTTTAGCAGGATCAAAACTTACAAGAAGCTCCAGCTATGATAAAAAAACTTTAAGCTGATATTTGCCACAGCACAATACGTTTTACATGAACCAATACATCATTCGTCCACATTCGTCAACCAGTAGTCACATCCCCTCGCATATCAACCACTTTGCGCAACCACCCCGTCCCCTTCGTCTCTTCCTGTATTATGCAGCATAACGATAACAAATATGGCTTCTATTTTGCAGCTTAGGCAGACAAATTTTGTGTCCAAAATTAATATTTTAACAAGATTGAAAATAATTATCTTGCTAGATGAATTTGATAAAAGAACAGTTTTTTATATTCAATTAACAAATAAATAAAAGGACAAAGGTAGATACTCAATCTATTATACAATTTGTTGATATTTTGAAAGTTAATAGATGCCATCAATTTTTTTAAAGCTTAATTTGAGAGAAACAGTCGTATTTGTATGATGTAAAACGGATTTGAACTTAAATGTATTTACCAAGGTTCTTATAGCTATTTACCATGAAAAGGCAAGTTCTCTTATTTAGTTTAAAATAACTGCTTCTAAAAGCTACTAATTTTGAGCTAGTCAGAGCGTTATCTACTATACATCTTTGTTATGACAAACCCTCAAATAAAATACAAATTAGTTGAATTATTGTTTATGACGTTGTTTTTAGAAAAAACATAGTTTATTGTTATAAAATATCACTTTTACTTGGAAAAAAGGCAAAAATGATAATAACCTAGTGCCTAGATTTCCAGAACAGAACAATATACCAGAAACAACTACGCGGACGCCGAGCGATTGATGCGTAACTGACGCCGCCCGACTGCGACGAAAATTCTTCGGTCCCGTTAAGGTAAAATCCGTTGATATTTCCTTAACTGTTTGTGTCGGTAAAAAGATAATTTCATTATCATCACTTGTAGTGCTCATTTTGTATGTTGTAAGATCTGTTCAAAAATGCTATTGTGATGGGAGGTTTTGTTCATACTTGTGCTGGATCCTACCTTGACCTCACCCATTACTATGTGACAGAGGAACAAAGGCTGGGGCACTGGTGCCGATAGCTACTGTGTCAGAGGTATTTGGTACATTTGTATGCATTTCAAAGATAATAAATGTTTTTTAACATTAGTCAACATGAGTGATGTATCTTCAGGCAGGCACGTCTTGTCCCTAAGGGCAAAATGTTGGGTAATACTTAAGTAACGCACCTCCACAGTTTCCCGAGGTTGAGTCAGTCAGCCGATGCTATATTGTATTGGCGAGTAAAAAATATATCATGACATATGTATCTCTTAGGTTGGTCATTATGGAGATCCTTACTTAACCTGCTTGTAGCCAGCAAGTCCGATAGGGACGAAACCTAAGATTCGCTTGTGGCCATTAAGTCTGATCAAGACAAAACCTAAATAATCTTGTAGACATTAAGTCTGATCAAGACAACTGACAAAACCAAAATAATCTTGTAGCCATAAATTTTGATCAGGACGAAACCTTAGATCTGCTCGTGCCATTAAGACTGATCGAGACAACACCTAAATAACCTTGTAGCCATTAAGTCTGATCAAGACGAAACCGAAATAATCTTGTAGCCATTAAGTGCTATCAAGACAAAACCTAAATAATCTTCTAGCCATAAATTTTGATCTGGACGAAACCTAAAATTTGCTCGAAGCCATTCAGCCATCAGAGATACATAAGCAGCGTCCCAAAATATGGTCGTTTGGGTGGGAAATGACGCCCAAATGTGAAGAATTTTCCACTCTTACTCTCTACGTTAGGAGTGAATTTTCCACTCCCAAATTATGAATGGATATGCATTCTGACATTAATATTGACTTCAAGAAGTTACATGCTTTCAACACAATCTTCTGCTTTTCTGGAAAAATAAATCAGTATTTTACTATATTATACATAATTTTCCACTTTCATGTCTTTTTTGGCTTGAATTTTACACTCTGACACCCAAGCAAAGATGACATTTTGGGACACTGTACATAAGATGTCCACATTTTTTCACTCACCAATAAAATATACTGTCAGCTTACTAACTCCACTTCAAGAAGCTGGGGAGGTGCGTTACTGAAGTATTACCAAATGTTGCATAGTTTTCTTATCCTGACTTCGGGTCATAGTAACGATCACCCCTAGCGTTTTAGATGTTACAAAACTTAACTTTTAGGTCACTGCATCTTTCCAGACACTATTTTGTACCTTTTATTTTATTTAGAATGTACCTATCTTAAGAATATTGGAATGGAAATCTTTCTAAAGGGCCAAGTGTTAATTCAGTGTTCACCCATTGCAATCATGGACTTAAATACACATGAAGTAAACAAGGTTAGAAGTAATCCAGTGTGTTTATTTGGATAAATAAGGATTGCCCATGATGTCATTGGAGCAATTGTAATAACAATCAAACCTGACCTAATCCTTACAGCAATTATGGTCACAGGGACCCACATTTAGAATGCTCACTGGACTGCGGAGCCTTGATGTGAAGCATTTCTGCTAAAAATGAAATTGATGTGTTACTGTTTTGCAGGTCCTCTCTCAACCATATTAAATTTTAAGCCAAAAGTTTCACACAGCAGCAAGATTCCACCCACAACGGAACTGGACAGGGAAGTCGGGAGTGCTTCTCGTGGTCCGGGAGGGAGGTATGTGATCTGTTTTATTCTTGGATAAATTGCCTATGTATGATTGAATTGTTTTCTTCATGGTAGATTATTTATTGGAGGAATGAATTAGATAGTCAGCAAACTGTGGTAAATTCTTCCATTTTTGGAACATTACATATAAATGGATATGGGCATACAAATATGGGCATACATACAAATATGGGCACCCTAGTTTAAAAAATAGATAGGAAAACAACCTTTACAACTGAGGCGAACTAGACATTTATTGGTGCTATCAAATTCAGCAACCTTGATTCAGTATGCAAATTAAGGCTAAACGATCCTGGGTTTCAAATTGTATTGATGTTTATGGTATTGGGGATAGATTATTGTGTTTTGAGTGGACTCATTGAACATTTGTATATTTTGATAGCAATTCTGTTTTATTTTCTAATTATCCAAGTGTACAGATCAGATTTCATTTATTGCTATACAAATGTAACCTCAGTTATCACATTTTGCTCAGAATATGGCCTTTGTACAATCTGTTAAAGTTAAGCAGATTTTGTCATCAAACTTGTGGAGTGAGTAGTGACATCAATAAACTTGCTATATCTCAAAAATCTTTCAACAAAATTGCTTAATTTGTTTGCACAGAAGGCATAAAATTGATGTATGGGAGGTACCTCAAAGTTTTATGTTGATTACTCTTTTGATTTTTGAGCTACTGAGAAAGTTTGTCAGGGGGTGTCCCCCCTCCCTAGTCAACAGTGGGTTAATAACATGGTGTCAGCATTTAACAGCTTATTAAATTATGCTTACAACATTCTCTTACATAATCATGGTTTATTAAAAATGGGTAGGTACACAAATTCAACATGAGTACCTACCCATTTATGGAACATTCAGTGTTCCATTTTCAGAAAATGTTCAAAAAATGGGATGTTCTCAAAGTTGAAAATATTACCACAGTTTGCCCCACTGGATTATCAGGATCAAAAGGCCTCTCAAATACAAGTTCAGTAAATTAGAATCAAGTGGTATTGTCCTTTCGTATAGTAACATGTCATTGTATAGTACATGTCTTTTGTATAGTATACTATCAGTTTTTTGTGTAATGCATTATGTGGTGGGGTATCAAAATGGTTTACAATGAATGATACATGCTGTATTTTTCAGGGACAATTGCAGTTCCTCAAACAACCCTTTTAACCGATGGGTGCCTCCTTCTGTGCTTAAACGAGATGCATTTCCCCAAGACCACGATCCTATTTTCCGAAAGGTAAGAATGCATGGCTGGTTGTATACAGTACCTACTTCATGATGTACATATTACCAAAATGACTTGTTTCTATCTTAGTTTCTTCTGCTTCATATTATAATCATGTATGGGTAGGTTTGTTTGATTCATACATTGGGTTATGTCAGATTGTTTTACACTGCCCAGTAGTGACCTTCAGTAGTGACCTTCAGCATTTGCTGAAGGTCACATCAACTTTTGACAGTCCATATCACTAGGAATTTATGACTCAATATCTGTTTCTTATATATTGTTGGAATGGTATGAGATACCCTACAAGATATTACTGTTAGTTTTTAATTTATTTTAAGTCCAAAATTTGGTCATTTTTTAATTTTGAAACCTCTTTTGGTGACCCCTAGAACATCAAAATTTAAATTGCTGACATTAACAATTGTATGAATCATCAATTTTCATCAAAATAAAAGCTAAAATTCCTGTGGTTCTGTCTATAGATCTGTCAAATTTTAGCATTTTAACAGTGTTTTTAATTAAACTTGATATGAAAATAACATTGAATTTGACCCATTTATAGGCAAAAGCAGATCAAATTTAGTTTATTTTTATTTTTTAATATCCATAATACTATTGATGTCAAAAATTATAATTATTTGATGCTCTAGGGGTTACAAAAGAAGTTTCAAAATTTCAAAAAAATAACTAATAAAGTAATCAATATGCATTTTTACCAAATTCAAAAACTTACAGTATAATCTTGTAGTGTCATTACCATTACCATTCCAACATTATATAACAAATCGATATTGATTCATAAATTACCGGTGATATGGGCTGTCAAAAATTGATGTATGGGCCTCAGGTCAAGGTCAAGAAATGCTAGCAATAGGTCATATTGCATGTTATTCAAAGTGTCTTGATGAGAACAGCAAGATTGCACTTACCGTACCTCTCTAGCTTGACTCATTCAAAAGTTATTTGGTAATAACTTATTTTTCCTAAAAAATAGCACATGAAATGATAAAATTTCACATTTATTGATAGAACCACATTAATTGTTTATTTTTTATTTGAAAGATAATTGATCACTCTTTAAATTTTTATGGTCAATAATGAATATTTTGATGTAGTAGGGGTTGTCCAAAAAGTCTGAAAATGTCAAATTATGACAAAATTTCGAAATTTTGGAAGTCTAAAATATAATAACACCATCATGTCAAGCAGCTCATTACCATTCCCATGATATATGACAAATTTATATTGCTTCATAAATTCCTGGTGATATGGGCAGACAAAGATTGACCTGCAGTGACCTTGCAAACATGCCTGAGGCAATATCTCCTGAACCACTGCTTCGATCGCCGTAAAGCTTTCACAGCTCGTTTCAGCTCCTTAGATTACTCTACACACCAATTTTAGTCAAAATCGGTGACATGAAGTTGTCGCCCTTTGGTCGATTTCTCGTGGAATGCCCTAGGGGCGTTGTCCCCGGTGGACTGAACCCCCAGGATTGCGCCCCTCTCAGATCAGCAGGATTTTGACAGCTGTATGGAAGTAGTGGAGCAAACCGCCTGACTGGCCCTCCACTCCAAGTTTTATCATGTTCCTGTTTTGTAAAATACTGTAAACATGTGCTTTTTGTGCTAAAAATTATAGGAGCTTGTTATCTCTTAAGTTTTGTGGGCAAAATAAGTTGTGGGCAATGTGAAATGATTTTAACACATAAATGTTGATGATTTGTGTATGAAGCTTTGTTGGTATAGTTGTGTGGCAAATTCCTAGGAACCTGTCCTAGAATAGGCTACCTTAAAAAGTTTAGACTTGCAGTTTGAATCATGAGACTGTTGTTCCTGTAGCCATGTATAATGTGTTGCTCAGCTGACAGTGTCACCTCCTTCAGGTTCGCGGCATCCTCAACAAGCTCGCTCCTGAGAAGTTTGACAAATTAACCGATGTCATCCTTCGTATTGGGCTTGACTCAAGCTTAATCCTAAAGGGTGTTATCTTGCTGGTAAGTTTCATACTAGTCTTATTTTCTATACAGTTTTCTGGAATTGATTTCAACACTTGCAACATGCAGTAGGGTCAGGTGACTCATAAATGTGACATGTGTAGTTTTTGCCGTGCCACGGATGTGGTCCCAGAGACGCCCAAATGCTCCCCTTTGGACTCGATTTGTATGGGGCAAAGGGGAACACTGAAAATATTGTCCGACAGCTCATCAAAATTCATGTCAACTATGTTGTCATTTTGGGGGTCAAGTTTATTGTGAGGTCATCAGAGGTCAAACTTATGATAACGTTTAAAGGGAAATAAAGGTCCCTTTTCCACAGAATGGAGCTAGTGCTTTTAATACTTTGAAATTGGGGGGGAAACAAATGTATATGGCTCATTACATGTCTGGCCACACAAAACAAGAGGGTTTTGCTACCTGATCCTTTTAGATTTTGATGAAAATTGGTACACCTGTAGCGTCAAGTCAAAGAAACATACTCGCCCACTTTTAGCTCAGGATTACCTCAAGGGTCATATTTAGAGGTCATCCAAGGTCACGTTTTTTGCGTACTTTTATTAAACGCTTATATCTTTTATGCTAATGGACTTAGCAGAACAAAACTGACATCGAAGTGCTCCACAGGGTTGGACCATTCGAAAATAAGGGGAAAAAAATCCTCGTGACCTCTATATGACCTTCGACCTGACGAGGTGAAAATCATAGAATGTATTTTTATATAAGTTTGCCTGCTTGTAGCTAAGCCAAACTTGGCAGGAAAAAATGGACATAATAGCCTCAAAGAATTCACAATAAAAGAATGGCGGAGACTTATCAACTTTTTGAGATACTGCCCTTGAGTATGGTAAGGAAGTGAGACCAGTGTGGCCAAATTCACAGAGAGTTAGGGGGAGGGATGTCAAAATTATGCAATGTTCCCAGATGAGATGTCATGAAATGTGGGGTGTCTAGCTAAAACACATGAAAATTCTAGCATAATTGTCATGTTTTTAGACCCGGACACCTACATCTCAAGATATGTGATCAAACAAGCAATTCTGGCATCCTTCATTCCCCCTAAATCTGCTAATTTGGCCACCATGAGTGAGACGGAGCAATGCCCCGAGTCTATTGTATTTATTCAAGTGATCACCAACAGGGTTGCTCCCACTAACGGGTGAAGTCAAAAAGACACGGACATCAGACAGTACACTTACAAGATAAAAATATAACACATGCTTCACAATATCAGTAAAACACGCCATTAATACACATTAAAATGATACAAATGTAGACCAAACTAAAAATATGAATATTAAAACAACGAAATAAATGGTACAATGTAAAGGTTCAAAGCAGCGCTCGTAAAGGACACCGCGGTAGTGCTAAAGAGATGTTATGTAAGTTAAGACAGGCTTTAAAATAAATTACCAGAAGCGTCTGCAAAAACATCTACGTCTGGAATGCTGCTTAAAAAGGAATTGACTAGATGTGGTACCCTGCGGAATAAACCCCGTTTCACGGTGTTGACTCTTGGACGAAGCACATGAAACAGTCTGAGTGCGGATCGATCGAGTAGGTGCATGAAGTGAAATGTTGCGGAAAAGGATATGAGAATCCAGTTTTTAGTTGAGAATATTCCTGATGAAAAGTAGGTCGTGCTGAACTCTACGCGAGGCTAATGAAGTTATCTGAAAGTGACTCAAAAGACCAGTATATGCCAGGGGAGCGGTGTGTCCGGGTGTTGTGTTTGATAGAAGCCATATGATAAATTTATGTTGTACTTGATCGATTCGCACTGTGTGGGTATCGGCCGCACCCGTCCAGATCACCTATGGTCAGTGGTCACCATATTCTAGAATCGAGCGAACATTGGAGATTTTCATGTCGCTTGCGATAATGTGAATTTCTGTGGCCCGATTGACGTGAAATTTGGTGGGTAGCTTCCGTTTTACGAATTCAATCACTCCGAGTTTTTAGCTTGTCCTGACCTACTATGACCTAGGGATAGTGTAAGACCCACAGATACGTATTACCTATAGGTTATAAGGTGTTCCTATAGATGTTTAGGAGCATGTCACATATTGTACAGGTGTTAACAGGTGACATTTATGGTCTCCCTTCAGATCATGGCCCCGGAAGACCTTTTCAGAGGTCAACCAAGGTCACTAACCTTTGATGACCTGAGGTGGTTTTTTGGCCTCTGGGCAGTTACTAGGACATTTTAGGACGATGAAGTCAAATTTGGCATCCATTTTTCATATTCAATGCCTTCTAGAGTGCTGTAATTTAGCACACTGACGCATCAGCACGTAACATGGCCGTTTCAAACGGCTTTAACCGAATCGCGGTCAAGACTTACACGTGCACAAGGGGCCCCTTTAAATACCCCCCCCCCCCCGCCATTGCGACTGAAGCGCTTCTTCGAGAACGGTAGACTGGTGCATTTGCACACGCCATGACGATTGCATTCGTGTTGGCCGTTTTGGTTCCAAGGTCTGCACGTGCATGGTTGCTGCCCCGTTTCTCATTGCGGCTGAACCACTCCTTCCAGAGCGCTCCATTTTGGCACGCTGCTGCATCAGCACGTGCCATGACCATAGCACGCGCTTTTAGCCTGGTCAAGGTCAACACCTGCACGCTCTCAGGATGCACTTCTTTGCTCCTTTGTCCCATTGTGGTCGAACCATGCCTTGCAGAGCCTTACAATTTGGCATTGCTGTGCACCCGGCATCACTTCCGATTTTGGAATTAACTTAAACTAACTAAAATTAATTTAGTAGGTAGTTAGGAAGTATTTTACCGAACGTTTGTGTTACATATTTGGTGCCTACCGTGTATTTAATAATGCATTTTATTTTTTTAATCAGCCGTAGGAAGACCGAAAATATAATAAAGCTAGTGGATTTTAAGTTCCTTTATTGCAGAAGCATTTTTTTTATATTTGAGCAACAATTATCCCGAAACATTTAACCCACTAAATGTTATAGGCCCGCAATGTCGAGGGCTTTGCCCGCGTGGAGAAATAAGATCGAGGGCTTGAGCCGGATGATGTTAGGCGCGCGGTGCGGCACATCTGTCTGAGAGCCGAAAACGGTCTCCGAAGTAACGGTACCAGTATAGAAAACTCGTCAGAAGTACATGTCTGGGATGGTTATAAATGCAAACCTCACTGTTTTACGATCATGGTGATATATTGTTTACTATTTTTTTTTTTCATTTTAAGCTGTTTTAAAATTAACATTCATTTTGAAAACCCTGTATGTGTGAACAAGAACACATTCCTTTTTTTCTTGGGCAGCGTGTCTTAGACTCAACGATATGTTTGGTGAAATTATATTGGCATAAACGCTGCCAGGGCCAAGGCCAGGGCGAGAGTGGTTGACGGTTACAGATGTGAGGTAAACACAACATGAAAGAGCCGTTATAAGCTATCAATGATGAAAACTCTGTTATCTGCGATTAATTGTTCCGGCGTTTCGAATATTGAGAGGGCTCTCAACTGGCTGTCTGTTAACAAGAGGCAACAAGGTTGGAGATGTTGACTGGAAGAAACAACTGTCAACGCTTCACTGCCATGTTGAACATTTTTTTATATATAAATTTAGTCTGAATGTTTTGTATGGATGGTTTTCCGAGGTCAGGACCCGCGCTAAGCAGAGCTTGTTTCGCATGTCCTGACCTCACCACCCGATCGCGCAATTCCTGTTGGCCGGCAGAATTTAGAGA
>JARFNR010369192.1:0-10461 GCA_030323935.1 Semibalanus cariosus
GTCAGCGGTCAGCGGTCAGAGGTCAGAGGTCAGAGGTCAGAGGTCAGAGGTCAGAGGTCAGAGGTCAGAGGTCAGAGTCCTGTCAGAAGCGAAGCTCGATACGTTAGGGATTAGCGAGAATGCTACGCTGTTCGAGAGCCGGAGAATCAACACTGGAGCTCAAATAAATGTGTCTAGATGAGATATGTTGGAATTGAAGATCAAGAGTTGATAAATTAAGTGCCCAAGAATGGGCTCGAATGGGTTAAAGCAGTGTTTCAGAGATACGTCAGAACGCTACTAATAGTGGGTACTGTATCAACGAGGACGCACTTCCTCACGGATATTGGGAGCACAACATTGGGAGAGAGGGACAAAGACGGTGGGATTAAAGTGGGATGAGGCCGTGACACATGAGCGACGAAGGTATCAGGTGCCCGAAAAGACAGCGAGGGGGATACTGCGACCGGCTGACAGTGCCGGCTTTGCCACGTCAGACGGGACAATAGGAGAGCCGGGGCGGGGACACGAGGACAATAGCGCATCCCTGCATCGCGCGGCCGTCGGCAAACTCTGCCAGGCAGCGCAGCACAATAGGGAACAGCTGCACCGCCGCATACGGTGGCCAGCATTAGCGCATCCCTGCATCGCACGGCCGTCGGCAAACTCTGCCAGGGAGCGCAGCACAATAGGAAACAGCTGCACCGCCGTATACGATGGCCTGCGTTAGTCACAACGCCAGCACAGACACGGGAAATGCATCGGCGCAATATGCATATACAAGGACCGTAGAGAACGGCCACTCGCACTAAATGCATGGTCAAAATAGCGATTGAATCGTGGTGTTATGTCGATCGTTAACGTTGCTTCGGAAGGGCTCCTGTTCAGCGTTACAACTTGCCGCTCCCATCTGCGCCCGGCGGCCGTCGTAACTCTGTTTCAGCGGTAATATGGCAGAGTAACAGCGGCTTCCATCAACTACTAAAGCCTGAGTAACTAGCCATATAACCTGAAGGGCCGCAGCCGAGCGGAGAAGCATGACAGCGGTGGGGCGGTGGAACTCTGCGCCTGGCACGGAGCCGGCTGTAATCACACAGTTACTGTTCGACACCCTTCCGACCCGGCCGAATCACGACACGGCCCGCCCCGGGATAGACAGCTCGTCAGTATCTTTACCGCCTTGTTAGCGTGCTAACGTGACAGAGGCAGCTTCAGCTTTGGCAGGGAATTTATGTTCCTACGTAGTTGGACATATCATGGGATAGGCTAGGGATAGGCGGTGTTCCCGAACGCGGTCCAACATGCAGTGCTATTAACTCATCAGTTAACATGATTCACTGTTGTATATCATTTCACAACGTCACTTGCATGTTAGTGATGTTGCAGAAACAAGTATGCAATTTGTATAAACAAAAGTTAAACAACGCCCTCAGAATTGAGCAGAGCCATACTCTACTCATTTTAAGTCAAGTTTGAATTCCGACCGATCATGTTAGTAACCCCTTCAATGAAATCTTTTCAGGATTTCATAAAAAAACATTGATGTCTCAATTTCTGCGCGTGTCTCACAGCGCAGAAATAAGGAAAAAGATAATGCATAAGTAGCATTGTTTTACCTATGTGTGATTGTGCAATATGTAACAGGTCTGCTGAGAGACCTATATCTTCCAGCGTTGTTTGGACTAGTACCCATTCGTAATAGGCACACCAATATATTTTCTTGCAACAAGAAGAAAAAGTAGTAAAAAACTTGAAAAATGATTATTCGTAACCATGTGGATTCGTGCTGACAGCAATTCACTGAGTATTACAACTTTCAATGTTTTTCTCAGCTGTCTCTTATGACCCGTTCTCTGGCTGGACATAAAGCACAACAAGAATTACAGCCAATATGCTGCGAGTGGCAGCTAGTAAAAACCCGGCCTGCTGTTTGTAGAAATAAAACCTCCATCAGTCCCGTAAACTGAAGGCTTATATGATATTTCCCTCTGATGGAAGGCGTCGTGTTTTACCGGCATTGTATCAATTAGCGTCAAACTTGAGGCAAAATTACCGAGACCGGCTGAATGAAGAGACACGTTGCCTATTAAAGGGAATGTTTCACCTTTGTATTGGTTTTGAACTGAGATAGCCATTATGTTTGGCCATTATTGAAAAGTTTAAATTACTAAAACCATTTTCTCCAAAACTTAGCCGTTTTTACGCAATTGAATTTTGAATTTGCAAAAGGGGTCTAAGCAAGTGCCGCCGCTGATTGGCTGACAGCCACTTCAAGATTGTTGGTCCTGGGAGACAAAACTACTTGTATTTCTCGAACCTTGGTTAGATTACCTGCTGCGAATACGACAAAAAAATGCTTGCATTCAACTCGCCATAATTGTCTACAAAGATTGTATCGTGTCTCTATAGCTCTCCATAGCTCAATAATGACATCATTGTCCAAATTAAATACCAAATATTATAAAGTTAAGTGACTTTTCGAGAAACAAATATCACCATCGTTTTCGGCAGCACTTACTTCATATTTTTGACTAAACCTGCGTAAATTTGACAACTTTCAGAAAAGTGAAACATCCGGTCACTCCCATGTAACCTACTCAATCATTCCGACCAAGAAGTAAGTAGGTAAGTAGCAAAGCCATTCAAAAGAAGAATTGTTTGCTACCTTGAAAACCATCCCTCTGCCAATAGTAGCAAACTTAACAGAAAAGTGACAGAACTCTTAAAATAATCACTCACTGGCAGACAAAATAAAAACAGGGAACGGTTCACACACATGGGAAAGCAAGGACAGACAATCATACGTGGATAAATTCAGTAGGACCCGGGACTTGACGGCGGACACATAGAACGAACAAGACCGAGACCGTCGGCCACAGACCCAGCAGTTAACGGCCATACACTGGGAGAGGAACGGCAACTACACCACAGCACGCGCCCACACGAGCACTAATGACATCAGGGTTGTGACGAATGATGGAAGAGTGCTGCTTTTATCTCGTTTGCCGAGCCCATTTCGGTAATCAGACTGTAAGTGAGCAGCCGTGATTTGATTAAGTCATTGCGTTTATGCATGACGGGGAAGTAAGCTTCATATGTATGCATATTGGATGGAAATACAGTGCACCGATATGGATCAGGTAGTACAAATCCAACTAAGCTACCCGAGGCAAATGCGGCATAGCGAGGCGGACGCATAGATGACAGATGGTCGACATACTTCCCTTTGTTTAGATGATGAAGGAAGTAGCATGTCGCACAGAATTGTAATATTGGGGAATACAATGACAATCATGGAGAAACAAAGTGCATAGAATGGCAATAGAGCTTCTCGACTCCGCCGCTCCACTTCGGATATGGGATACCAAAGTAATAACAATACATTACATGTTCGATTATGAAGAACATACTGGAAACTATTGCAATATGCTAGTCCTACCACATCCGCAATATGTCAGCCACATTCACGATAAACGGCAGTTAATCATATTTCATGAGCGAAGTCAACATTGTCGGTGGTGTAAATGGTCTAACCCGGTTGCGGCAGGTGAAACACGCACCCTCTTTCCTGTGCATTCCCACGACCGACGGGGGAATGCACAGGGGGGATGGGGGCACGGGAAAGGGAATGCAATATATGCATACGGGAAGGGGAATGCTCACAGACCGACGGCAGAAACTTCGCTTTCCACAGTCGAGTGGAACAGGACGAGTGCCACGGACTAGCCCCGCGTGTAATGCGGTACAAACTACCACTTCAGGTGAAACACCGAACGCGCGCCGGCTGGAGTTCCTGCGCTTCATCTACATGCTGTTCCGCATGACACACGTGTACAGCGGCACAGTATACCAGTACAGGTAACAGAGCTGCAATTTGGAAGCGACGGGAAATAAATGGAAAAAATGACATGGTAGCTTCATGAAATGTATGAATTTAGGTAAGGCATTTCATCGTGATCTTAAAGTAGCTATGCCGGTGGTCAGTGGCTAGTGGTTCACTAACTAGAGAAAGAACAAAAATTAGGGCATACCAAAGTGTCAAAGTTTACTGCTCGCCGTGTGACGCATGCAATCCCTTAAAGTGCGTGACTTTAGCGTTAATGTATTTCATTGTACTAAATCAGAGACAATCAGTTCGCGTGTTGACACTTAAATTTTACAGTTTTTAATTTAAAATGGGTCCAACTTGTTTATTGAGTGGCCCGGGCTGAGGTCCAGCCCTGTTGAATTTTGCCTTCTTTCAGTGCAATTTATTCGCGCCGTAATTTCGACAAGGAGGCTCATTCTATGGTATCGAGCGGCGGGCCGTAAGAAACACTTACGCCAAACGCCAAGGCTAAGCACCTCTAAATTTCTCCGGCCGACACGCAAGGCTGGCGAGGGAGTGCTTCAGTCTAAGGACCTCCGCTCTGAACTTTGCCAGCCTGTCTCTGCATTGCGATTGTGCCTTTGTCGTTTGGAGACTGCGTGAATCCAAACCATGGACTTAATAATGACTAGGGATTTCATAAGTGACTTCATTCTCCTGTGTTTGAGTTGGAATCCTATTACATATTCCAGGACGCTCGTCGTCAAGGATGACGTTAATGACCATTTCGGATGCAAACTTGTCTTCCCGGTGAGTGATTAACAAATTTCTGCTACTGAAATGCGTAAAAGAGAGCATCTCGCAGCGCGTCTAATGAAGGCAGAAGGCATAATACATAAATATACATTATTCCAAATCACTTCGAATTTCGCCCCACCAGCGTGTCCAGGACTCAACTCTATCGATGGACCGTCTCGTGTCCGTCCACAACCCCGCCGTGTTCAGTTTCGTGCTGCGTGGCCGTATGAGCCATACAGTGCTAACGAGCGAGGCTAAAGGCTGCTGACGACGGTTGGCCGGCCGTCCGACGGGGCACCGGGGCGTAGACGACGCCCGCCGGCCGGGGGTGGTATGGGGTGCGACGCCAATGTCACCACCGTGCCCGCCCCGCCAATTCATCAGGCCCGGAAACGGTCCGGCTTACTGCCCGGGGGCGGCGCCGGCCAGCCCACTTAAGTCAAACGGCCGCCAGTCCCGCCAGGCTCGCTAGGACGCGCAGCACGGAGCGCCGCCACGCCGCAGGGCAGGACACGGGGACCCATGGCCGCCACAGAGGGCCAGTGACGCCGTGCCGGTACGGTGAGGTTGTTCCCTGCGTGCCGGCGACCAACAACGTTACCTCTTGGAGTACGGAACTGTCGTAACATCAATAATGCAACGCACGAGCGCGTGTGCGAATGGGAGGCTACTCACGTACCCACACTTATTTACCCGTTGTTTGTTCGTCGGGCTCACCGTACGCCATTATCCAATCGACACTGATGTTCACATTACGAGTGAGTACACAGCCAGGACTCTATACAGAAGTGATGTTCAGCGCCCTCAGCCCTCAGCTCGAGGCAGGGCTTCAGCGACGCCGGCCAGACGCGGCTCTGCGGCGGTGGATTAACATTCCTCTGCCGCGGCGCCGGCCGCCACCTGGTACCAAACACACTTACGGCCGGCAGCGGGCGGCTGCCACCTCTGACAGCCGCAGAGAGCCGCCGCAGAGAGGTCGGCAGTCGGTCGGCAGGCGCGCGTTACGCCGGATTCCGGGCCGCTCTGATCCCGTTAGAGCTGGCTAATGGACCGTCTGTACAGCGCCGGCTAACGCCAGCAGCGTCAGCGTCCAATCGGAGGCGTCACCGGCGGCGGAGCCGGGCTGACAGGTGAACCGCGAGCCGCGACGCCACCGGAGCCGCGCCGCGACAAACAGTGCCCCACGGGGGCGGCGGCGAGATCGGGGCCCGGCGCCGGCAGCGCATGTGTTTGATGCTGTATCGATCAGACTGCCGGCAGATCGGGATGAGGTGTAGTTACGGGGGCGGGACGAGCGCGCGCGATGGGTGTCCCGGGGGCCAGCTGCCGCACCGGTGGGACCCGCACCACCCGCTGATGGATTGACTAGGAAGCCGGCCGGACGGCCGCTCTGCCGTCCAACTCTCCCGGGCCGGCTTTGACAGATGTGCGAGCTCAATCAAGAGGCCTCCGTCGTCAGAACACCCATGATATTTCAGGCGGGTTTGGCTTCCGTGCTGAAGTGCGTGCGAAGTGAGGCAGGCGTCAAGAGGTGGCAGGGCTCAGTCAGGGTGATGACAGTCAATATGATTGCTCGCTGTGATTAGAGAGTGGTTCGATTGGAGAGCGCCGAGACACGAGCGCGATAAACCCTCCGCCACCAGCCGGCGTGCGGCGCTGAATGTTGTCGCCGCTATCAACGCCATCGAGAGTGGTGACGAGAGCAGCGACCCGCTCCGGCGCATTTCGCTGGATGAGCACCAAATGAGCCGCCGCTATTTGGCACGTGCAACGCGAGAGGAGGGCGCGGGGCGCTGTCCGATTACGAGAACTCCTCTGGGGCGGACCAGCCGTCACGGCGGCGGTCATGACAGATTTGATATAACGAGAAGGGGAGGTATAAATTAGATGGCAGCCGTGCCGCGCACTCGGGGCACATCGATGAGGATGGAGGAAATCATTGCGGCAACTAATGATGTGCCGCGCAGGAACCAGGCAAGGGTGGGGAAAACGGCGATGTAATGCATTAAAGAAGGCTAGTTGCATTACTGAGTATGTCTTCCTCTGTAAGTGCAATGATTGATGAGCAATCTATAGAGGGTCATCCGTCAAGAGTTTATTAAGTTAAATGTTATCCGTGTATGGCTGGAAAAGACGTGAGCAGCTAAAATAGCATTAGCAGGACTGGAAGAAGCTGGGGCAGAGCGAAGAGGCTCACCGAACTTCACTGAGTATTACAATAACAAGGAAACAATGCAAAGTATTTGCCCAATGTGTCCCATTTAAGCAGCACAGCACACACGTATGTACACACGCACTTCAAATATTTCGTAAGATGGGCTCTTCCTTGACTTTGCAGAATATATAATATTTTGAGAATTTGTAAAATAGCACAGACACTTAGGCAGAGTGAAGATATTATAAAACATGAAAGCTATTTCTGTGTTAAATGACAGTGAAATGTTTACCTGCAAAGACCGCACGGCAACCCATTTCCAAGCCGTGCATATTTAAACTTATTGCCCTGAAAATTCGTGTAATAACTACAATGTCAACTCATAACACTTAACTAAATTAGAGCATAACTCCAGAATTCGTAACGCAGTTGAAATGTACGACTGTACCACATGTCGCGCTATGATTTACGCATAGCATTTCACATCAGGTACATGGCACAAATACTTACCACTGGCATGCCAGGTGTTACCGCGAAGTGCAGCATTCGGCGCTTACAGTGTCCGGATTTCAGCCTGTGAAAATAAACATGGTTGTTAGTTGATCTTATAAGAAACTCAAACACGATGCTTACGGTTCCTACACCAACAATGCCAATACATCAAAGTCAGAACATTCCATTATTAAAATACCATCGAGCAGCTGGATAACCGATCGGCCTTGTAGTCTTTGGCTGTTTTGTTCACCGAATTTTCTCATGGATGTTCTGCCCTGCTCAGATTCCGCTGGGCCACAGTTTTAATTCTCTAATATCATTCCCGCTTTCATCCTCTGCTAATCCAGGCCTTTGCGAGTTTCACTCTCTGGCCTCGCGGCTGCCATTTCTACCCAGCGCCCCGCCACTGCAGCAGCGGCGGACTGCGGCGGACGGCGGCGGACGGCGGCAGCGGCGTCAGTAACAGGCTGTACAGACATGCAGCCCATGTCGCACCGTGCCCCGCGGCGACGGTCGGCGGTGACATCACGTGACGGTCGGCTGCAGCTCAGGCGGCGCTGCACGGACACGTGTCACGTGCCGGAGCTGGCCGGCCGGCTGTCACAACATGGACGTCGTCACGGCTTCAGCGAGCCACCGCCGTCCGGCTGCACGGCGCCGGGCCGCTTATCGGCACCGCACGCCGCCGCCGCCGCCGCCGGACCACCGCCGCCGGACCGCCGGCCATTCATGCCATATTCCGGGGAGACAGGTCATATCAATGATTTATTGTCGCAGCTCGGTTATCAGCGTCTTTAGCATCGATTCAGGTGGTAATTACAGTCCTAATGAACGTCGCGGCCGGCCAGAGTCTGGACTGTCGCTAATGGCGGCGGTGACACCACGGCCGTGCCACAGTGACACTGGGGCGGTGCCGGGGCGCCACGCCGGGTTATGTGCTTAGTTACGACGGTGGCGGCAGCGGCCGGCGGTGGGGCGGAGCGGGGAGGGGCTGGAAGAGGCGGGGAGGGGCGGGGAAGGGCGGGGAGGAGCGGAGAGGGGCGGGGGCGGAAGGGAGACACCCCTCTGTCTGTACGTCGCGCGGTATTGGACCAATAGGGGTGAAAAATGGTGAAAGCTTGGACTGGTGATTAATGGAAGCTGCCGGCGGCGGCTCCGTCTGACAGTACAGCGCGGACGGTGACTCCGTTTGACGGTACAGCGCGGACGGTGACTCGCCGCCAGACAGCGGGTGGCGGATACACGTATGTGGAAACCGCCTCTCAAGTGCCGTACCTAACCGGGCCTAAACCCCGCCACTGCTTTCAGCTTACCGAAAGTGTAGGGAGATGGCATTCCAACATTAGGCTTCTCCCGCTCTGCTAGTTAGTCAGGATTTCCCTGCTTTCTCTCATCATTGAGTGCTGTTTCACGAGTTTAAAATTCCCTCATCCCTCAGGATTTTCGTCAATCATTACCCAACCTCTCTCTGTCTGTCAGCCCCTTCCCAGTTTCATTCCCCTAACGCTTAAACTCAAAACCAGCCTTCCCTTCCTCATCACCCGCAAGACCAAGCCCGACGCGTCAGCCACAAGGTCATTTGTTCTCCACACCCTCAAGAAGAAACAATTTATTTCCGCCCAGTTAACTGCATCGGCTGGAGAAAAACAGACGTTCATGAAGAAAAACGGCACAAAAACGTGACTCCGTGACCATCCAGAGTTCCGCTGGCGCCGTCCGTCTGTCTGTCTAGGCAACGGAGCTCCAGCCCCTACCAGGAACCAAGCAGACCACCACTGCCAGGTGACAGAGCCCCCAACTCCCACTGAGTCTCCACCAGGAGCCGGCCAGACCACCACTGCTAGGCGACAGAGCCCCCAACTCCCACTGAGTGGCCACCAGGAGCTGGCCAGACCACCACTGCCAGACCACGGAGCCCCCAACTCCCACTGAGCCGCCACCAGGAGCCGACCAGACCACCACTGCCAGGTGACAGGGCCCCCAACTCCCACTCAGCCGCCACCAGGAGCCGACCAGACCACCACTGCTAGGCGACAGAGCCCCCAACTCCCACTGAGTCTCCACCAGGAACCGGTCAGACCCTGGCTGCCAGACCACAGAGCCCCCTACTCCCACTGAGCCGCCACCAGGAGCCGGCCAGACCACCACTGCCAGGCGACAGAGCCCCCAACTCCCACTGAGTCTCCACCAGGAGCCGACCAGACCCTGGCTGCCAGGCGACAGAGCCCCCAACTCCCACTGAGCCGCCACCAGGAGCCGACCAGACCCTTGCCGCCAGGCGGCGCGCATTGGCGCGATACGAGAGGAGACATGGCATCGGCAGTCAGTGGTACGGCTTATCGCTCCGTGTGGATCCAGGCCACGGTGGTATTCAGTGGTGCGGATTATCTCCCTGTGGCTAATGCATTGTCGCCAATGCACACACAGCGCGCCTGATGCCACGATCAATTATTTCGAGGTCAGCTCACGTGACAGAGACTACGATATCGTGAATCGCTACTGATGTCCAAGACTTTATTGTTTTTAACGTGTGGACTTGGAAGCGCTAGGTTGAAGGTCATGAAGATAAATATACAATGAAATAAATAATACTGTTATGATTTATGTAGCGTTGTGTTGTGTTGTACTATGTGGTCAAGTCACGCGATGTAGATGATAAAATAATGACATGACATGAGTCTCATAATGTTGTTCGAAGACCTAACAGAATGCATAAAACGCCTTGTCATGAAACTTTGGACTTGCATTAATAGCACATGCTAGATGCTGGTAAGAAATTTAATTATCAGCTTTCGAAAGCGTTGGATGCCACACGAACATGCGATTGTCAAACAGCCACACCGATAATTGTTTGTTCATGCCCTCTACGTCTACCTACATGAGAGGCTTGGTTGCAATAACCAGCAATCTTTGTCAACATTTTCCTTAAATGCACTCAGCCTGAAATTTTACAACTTGCTCGGACCCAATAAAACGATACTCTACACTTTATCAGCGGCGAAATTGAAGTGTCAAAACCAAGGTCAGTCGACCCTTATTGAACGTGACGATCGACCGGAAGGCCTCCCTGCTGGCGGTACCGCCCGCTTCAGATTCAGCCCTCACCTCGTCATGACGGCTGACTGAATGATAACATCACTGATCCCAGCGCCGGCAGCGGCCCCGGCCTGCCCCTGCAGTGTCTGTGACGCGGCACCGGCCTGCCCCTGCAGTGTCTGTGACGCGG
>JARFNR010369303.1:0-10460 GCA_030323935.1 Semibalanus cariosus
ATCTTCACAGTAAACAGCTCGGGACACTCCCCCACCCCCCCCCCCCCCTCCCCCACCCCGAGTGGAGCCGTCCAGCAGCCGACTCAACTCTGTCGCTGACACTCCCGAAACACTCCCGAGAGTGTGCGTTTCTGACTCCCCGGGTCCACGTGCAGTCGTGTCAGACAACACTCCTGGCCGATTGCAGGCGGAGGCGGCGGCGGCGGTCGCGGGAACACGTCACCGTCAGTCTGACCACGCCTGATGGCCGGCTGTCCCTCTGTCCGACACACGTGGTCACCTGATGAACGGGCTGGTTGGGCGGCTGAAGGTTACCGTGACTGTGTAGGCCGTGCCCTTCAGGAGAGGGATTTTCCCCGGTATGAGTTGTGAACATTCCAGCTCTGCTTTTGGTTGATGAGTCGGCCAGTCGCAGCCAGAGAGGCGCTTCGTGTTTGGGGACTGTCCTAATTTACTATCCTGGTCTTCCTAATGGCGTGTATGGCATTTTCCAATTATCCTCCCGCCAGTTAGTACCACTCTGCTTATGGTCGGTTGCAAGGCCTTCTCGAAGGAATTTTCACTGCGGGGATTTCCACTGGCGGATCTAGGCTTCGAGTTTGGGGGCAAAAATTTCGCTCCGTCTCGTCAGCGAAATGTTGTTGACCAGGGGGGTGGCGTCGGGTCGTCAGAACAGTTCAACGCGTTTTTCTTACCGTCGACTGTGGGGAATTTTTGCGTCCACTGGGGGATTTCAAGGCACTGCGGAGGACAAATTCCCCCCAGTTAACATGTTTAAATAGGCCCTGGTCGGTTGCCCCTCGCTCAGTAACCACTAGGCAGCCATGCCGGGGCTGCACGTTTGACCGGGCTCTTCCTGTCTGGAGATGTCTTAATCGCCGTCCAGCGGCGCCTGATTCCACGTCTCCAGCCTGGATGGCCGGGGCTCGCGCTAGGAAGCGCCTGACTTCCTGATTAATGAGACAGTCGCATTACCGTGCACCGTCCCCCCTTCCCTGAACCTCCCCCTGGACCTCCCCGAAACTGTCACCAACTGCGACAGGCTGCACCGAGAGTCGACTCGCGGCAGAACTGGTCTCTGGCAGGCTTACGACCAGGATTTATGTACCAGTCAGTTAGACATGCGTGGCATGAAATTAATTCGGGATCACTGAACTAACCGCATGCCTCGTTTGACCTGCTCCCACGTATTGCTCAAAGATGTGGATGGTGAATGTCAATTTTCTGGTAACTGGCAGTTGGCACTCAAGGACGTGCCACTCATCGAAAATTCGTGATGAGAGGCTGGTTGTACATTTTTGCAAATGTTGTATGCGAATGTGCGTCTGACGTTAATTCCCTGTCTCGCCCATAGGGAAACTACAGAAGTGCACTAACGAAGGCGAGGTGGTACAGCTAAGCATTATCAAGACAAATCCCTGCATTACGTGCAGGTGCAGGGTGAGTACCCGAGTCTCCTTTCTAATGGCACCATCTCTGCCCCCGGTATGGTTGTTCTGTCGCAGACACACGGCCGTTTTCCTCCGCGTGTTGTATGTACTGCCGGGCGGAAATGCGTCGGACGCATCTGCCTGCGATGAAACTGTGCCGCAGCACACGTGTGTACGGCGGCACAGGGACCGCGCGGAAACTGCAATGTCCGGTGTGCGCACATAAAACTATCACCACAAACACATCAGTATAGATCACCGTGAGCTATGGAAAGCTGTGGCACCTCCTGTTACTGAATGGGCTTGCGTAATTGCGTTAGAGGCGACATCTGAGAAACGATGCCACTACGGACCTGCGGGGCGGTCGGATCAAGTATCTACATGGAGTAACGTAGCGATGGCGGGTTCAGTTTCCCCAACTTTGACCGCCGACAGTTTTCCTCGAAACGATTCCCATCTAAATCCGGTACAGATCGAATGCATGAGGTGCGACTGATTAGGTCCAGACGTCGTTGAGGATATGTGTGAGTGTGCACCATTCAGGAATGGCTGTCCCTGCGGGAAATGAGCACATATCACCCGGAAGATGCCACTTTCCTGGCAGCATTTTGTTTGTTCGAAAACGACTTTGCCGCTAAAATGAACAGTGTGGTGGTTCCCGGGTGAAACTTGACTTGATGCTCACCTGTTCCTTTTGCTGGTTCTGGCATTGCTGAATGACGAAGGGGTACAGTTGGTACAAACAGCAGGCTACATTTGCTATTCATATACAAAGATAATGCAAAGTTGAGCTGCGTTGTAAAGCTGAGATGGACATAATTTACAGCAAGGTAAGACTAAGACATGTTATATGATTTTAAACGGAAAGACACTCTTTGCATCGATGCGTAGATTTTATTCAGTATGCGATTTAGCATCGCATTTGGTTTAAATTAATAAGCATAAATAACAATGTGCGTCCTTGATGTGAAATATGTGAAGCTGCTACTAGTATCTAACGATTATAATATTAACGATACAAGTGACATAATGATGAATTAAATCATACTTTTGCGTTCTTATTCCACAAAGGGTGTTTATAATCCGTGAATGACTGGCGTTGTTACAGCTCCATACATCTCACTTCTGTGTATGTGTCAAAAGCGGTCTGTGTATACTTAAAATGCCTGTCAGATCAGCGAGATGGTACGCGTCACTGGACTTATTAGTGGCCGCAGGACTCGGAGCTGCTTGGTGACGGTTGCCCGGCGCCGCGGAATGTTGAGAGCTAAACACAGAGCGTGACGTTGGCCGCCCGGAGCCAGGCCGACCTGACGTCAGATCCGTCCCGGTCCGTCACACTCAGCCCGGCCGGCGGAGCCTCAGATCCGCACACAGCGTCCGTCCGCCAACCGAGATGACACAGATTGACCAGAATCTCCGGCGGTGTCGACATCGCTGCGCTATTTTCGTCAGATTTGCCTGCTCCGCCCGATGGGTGGCGGTTTGCCGTTAGTTTCGAGTCGACCGCAGCTGTAAAATAACCACCGAGCGGCAAGTGTGCCGATCGACCGTGCCCAGACACGCCTTCAGGAGACACTGTCGGTTTTTCCATGGGCGCCGCGTCGTGTCTCCAGATGCCAGCGGGCCGCGGCCCTTTCGAGGCTCGTCACGGTGGGACAAGTGACGGCTTATGTCCGGCGACCGAGTCTCCGCGTGTCCTGACCACCAACTGTGCCGGTACCGTCCTACCGGGCCGTTCTCTGCCTCCCGGCAGCGCACTCCATCCTCACCGGCCGTGTCCGCCGCGCCAGCCGCGGCCCGCGCGCCGCGCGCCTTGCAATGTGACGTCACCGGCGGCGGCGTGACGTCACTGCCACGGCCGCCGCCGCCGCTGCCGCAAGGTCGCCAAGGCTGCCGGGCGGCCGGCTGGCCGGGCCGTCTCTAATGGGCGGCCGCCGGTAGCCGCCGGGTTATGAGCCAATCACTGCTGAGCGTCGACGGCGGACGGCGGATGGCAGGCGGCGGACAGCGGACGGCAGACAGCGGACAGCGGACAGCGGACAGCGGACGGCGGACAGCGGACGGCAGGCGGTGGACAGCGGACGGCGGACGGGCTGCGGACGGGGAGCGGACGGCAGGCCTGCGACAAAGCGGCGTGCTAGTCTCTTGTGAGCTACCGCAGTCTCTGGCTCGGTCGGCCAGTTGGGAGGGGTTGTGAGGTACGGGAGAGGTGGGGGCCGGGAAATCGGGCCGAGTGAGGGCAGGGTGAGGCCCTGGAGGGCGCGGCAGCGCCTGGGAGGGACCGGTAGAGGTCGTGAAGGACGGCAGGGCCGGCCGCTGCCTCGTGCCGCGGTCACCGCTGCAGGCAGATAATTCCAGATTGGCTGGATTAGTGTCGCTCGGCTCGCGCGCTGCACCGGCCGCCGGCCCTGCTGCTGTGACGTCACGCGGCCGCTGCCGGTAAAGCGATTACGGCGTGTCAGCACTCCTATCGTTACCGTCGGCTTGTCGTGCGTCATTCGAACGGACGGCTGCCGGCTACCGGCCGGAGACAGCCGCTCTGCTGTTCTGTGGGGTGGCGAGGGAAACCGTTGGGAGGTGGCAGTGCAGCAATGGCGGCAGGAGGCGATCGTTGTGCCGGCCGTGTTACGTCCAACACTCGAGGGAGATGACTGGTGTGTTTGCTGCTGTAGTGAAGATGACCTGTACAGTGTGATGACGGAAGGTGCTGAGCCGTGAGCGTCTCGTATGACGTGTCCGAGTGGCCGCTAATTTCAACACAAAGCGGCTGCATCTGCCGAGAGCTCTGCAAACCACTTAGCGATCGGTGCGGCGTCGGGCGGTGACGGCTGTGCTGTGTGTGTTTATCATGGCGCGGCGGGTCGATTGTTTCTCGGAGCGGCAGGTCCGGTTTGGTGGTCCCTGACCTCTGCGCCTCTCCCGGCTCTCCCGGCCGCTCTCGCAGTCAGCCGGGGAGGAACACCGGTCAGAGATCGGTCGCCGGGCCGCGCCTGCCGGCCGCTCTCGCGTCAGTCGGGGGGATGAATACCGGCCAGAGATCGGCCGCCGGCTCGGTCCGGGTCGGCCTCGCCAAGTGGGCCCCACCAGTGGCCCGTGCACGCTGAGGTGCAGAGAGCGTTCCACTCCGCTCCGGAGGGGTGCTCCACTTCCATCGGCCGGCACGAGCTGGACAGGCGACGCCCAGTCGAGTGGCGCGCGGCATTTCCTCGAGCCGTGATCGAGGGACATATCGTGACCGGACGGTGCGGATTGTGGATCAGTCACGGAATCCCCGGGTTCGTGATTTCATGGGCTGCACCTTGTTTACATTCCTGCAGTCACACCAACGGGGCTTTATATTGAATATTGAAAATCGAAACGATACCACCTGTGCACTGTTGCCATCTAGGTTTTTATTACCGAGCGGTCGCGAAGCGCCTGTGAGGTTTCTCGTCAACTTACTAGACAAATTTGCTTTTGATCTGGCCCGGCCCGACACGGCCCGGCCGTACAGACGCTGTTCGGAAGCTAATAACTTTGCAACCACTGTCCCGATTGAGATCGAGTTTTCACCATTCGATAGCTATATCAAATCAATTTTACTTTGAATGTTTTTATCTGATGAAAGTTATAATTTAACTTAGTGTAACAAAATTGCAATCCATAGTTTTCGTGGGCATAATTTGCGCCGGTGAAGCCTTCCATAGCCAACGAATATTGATATAAGCATTAATTTATACGTGGAAGCATGTAGTGCTCAGGACGTACTTCCTTTTGGGGGATTCGAGAAAGGAGATCATGAACAATTAAATACAACATATTTTTATGAATATTTACCCACTTGAATCAGCAACAGATACCACTCGGTTACCGCCGATTAAGGCGTTTTACTGGTTTTAAATGCTGAAGCGTTTATACGGTCACAAGTTCTTTCCTATAGATGCTAATTGATAACTTCAATCCAAGTTTTTCTCTTCTATTCTCTTCTAACCACACCAGTTGTCCGTAATTCCAATCCAAGCTCTGTACTTCTGTCCACCTCTAGCCACATCAATTGTCGATGACTTCACTCCAAGTCCTGCACTTTGTCCATTTCTTACCACACCAGTTGTCGATACCTTCAATCCCAGTCCCGAGCTCCTGTCCGTGTCTAACCACACCGAGCTCCTGTCCGCATCTAACCACAACCGGCCCGCTCATGTCACCGACCCAGTCCTGAGCTCCTGTCCGTGTCTAACCACACCCGACCCGCTCATGTCACCGACTCATCAGTCACGTCCAAATCGCCGGAGCCGCCGGCGCTGGCCGCCCGGACCATTGACATCAGTATTTCCTGCTCTCGTTAGTCGCTTGTTGGCTGGCTGGCGGCGCCGGCGCGACGACACCGGACAAACGGCCGCGTGGGAAGCGGCCATTACGGCGCGTCGGCGGCGGGCGGCGCGGAGAGGCGAGGTCGCCGGGAGTCGCGGGAGCGGCCGCCGGCGCAGCAATCAGCGCCGCCGCCGCCACACCGCCGGCCGCCTTTGTCCCGACACCGAGTCCCCGGCGGCTGCAGTGGGAGCTGCCGTGATTTGGCCAGCTGCTAGGGCTTCACCTACCAGTTGCAGACTAAACTGTGGGGGTTTCTCCAGTTTCACACAGAACTGACATGATGTATCAGGCGGCAGATATAGTTTTAGTTATTGTCTCCGCAGACGACAGCAAAACAGAACATGGGTAGTTTTACGAGCAGGGGAAAGACCTGGAATGGTTTTGCAAGCTGCAGAAATTCCTGGCATGACTTCGCGAGCAGAAGACAGAGCCCAGAGGTGGCATGGTTTTGCGACCAGCTCAGGGCGCTGGGAACAGTGTTGAGGCGAGAGACAGACGGCCTTTGAATGGACGTCCCCTGGGGTCTCAGCTTCACATTGCCGCGCTGGCCGTACCTCATTGTTTAGTCTGAGGACGGCCTCGGGCGGTGCAGAGTCTGCAGTGAGCTTGTTGGAGACGCCTCGGCGACAGCCCGCTATGTTGGCGTAAACGAACCGAGACTCGAGGGCGGTGTGGAGCTCCTGCCTCAGGGCTTTGTGCCCGCAGATGCAGCCTTGACATTCCATGGTTTAATTTATCATTTGTGCAACGCATAATGATCACGAGTTGGATTTTGTATCAACACAGTGTGCAAGCTGCAACTGTTATCCTTAAATTGCGTAACGGTCGAATAAGTCACAAAGGGCTGGTGTATCATTTCGCTTGCTGAGCTATGTGTTTAAAATTGCCAGTTGACTCCATTTTAATCAACAGAGATGGACTTATCGCGTGGTAATAATATTTGCTCGAGAATTTCGTGCACGCTCAAAATGAAAAAACAGACTTTTGAATATGTGATGGTGCAATAACAATAATTGTATTTATCTTTTCCTGATGTTATGGCAGATGCCGAGCCCTTTTGACTTGACTGTGGTCTCGCAAAACACCTGTGGAGCCGTTCTTCCCCCAGTTTTTCGCTACGGAGAACATAGCGGGCGCGTTCTTCCGAGAGTGAGCCGTAAAAGCCGTCCTCGACTGCAGCTGTCTGGCCGCAAAAAGGGCTGGCCAGCGCCACACTTCATTAATCACGGCGGTCATTGTGGACAGGCCGGCCGACGGCGGCAGTGGTTTTGTGAGCGCCGCTCGGCTCTGATGTAATATATGTCCTCCTGTTTGGGCTGATGGATGAATGGCGGTCGGCCGCCGCTGCCCCGATAGGTGATCGGAATGGTTATTCGTCCATCACGCGCTGACAGACGTCGATTTATATTCGGAGCGGCCGCCGCGGCCGGTCAGACAGCGCGGCCCCAGTCTCGGCCCGGTCCGGTCCGGCCCGCTCCGCCCTCCGCCCTCCGCCCGTGCAGCTCTCCGTGCCCCGCAGGCTGCCGGCCGGCCGCGGTGCTGCTGCAGGGTCACTGACACGCTCCCAGTGCCGCCCCTGTCCGCCCCTGTCGGCGGCGGTTCGACCCGTGCCCGACAGCATCGGCTCTGGCGCAAAGTTGACATGAAGTGGCCGAAACTATGCGCTGTGGTATGCTGCCCCTAACGAGCCTTGATTGTACTGTTGTAAACATCCGGCAGTGGTACAGCAGGCGCGGGCCGGCTTGAATGTCACCAGGCACGGCTCCCAGCGTCCACTTAACAAGTGCAAATACTTGTGTAATGAAAGTAGCATGTGTCGCGCTATGCATATACACACACCGAGCAGGGAGGACACCACGCGCTAACAAGTTCAAATACACATAAGGAGTTGACGCGGGTCGGCTGAAAGCCGCTGAAGATTGGCTTCGTCTGAGCACTGCTGATGACGCGTCTGCGTCTGGTGGGCCCCTAATGATCTCGCTGCAGCGCCGCTCGGCCCCGCCTGACAATATCGACGATCCATTTGGCGGCGGGCGGCGCGTGTCATGTGTGGCGCGGCGCAGACGAGCAGCGGCGCTCGTCTCGGCGCGGCGCGTTTGAACCCGGTCCGTTTGTGGCGCGGTGGCGGCGTGGCGGCGGCGCGGTGTCGGCCAGCAGACTCAACAGATTGCCGCCCCGCCGCCGCCGCCGCCACCACCGCCGCCGCCGCCGCCGCCATCGGCAAACACAGACCGACGCGGGACGACTCCGACGAATCTACCGCGGAGCGCCGCCATAAACCAGGATCGACGATAGTACGAACTCTCCAGTTCGTGAGACGAAGAGGAAAGTGTGGCGCACTGTCAGTTAAAAGATCAAAAATGCCTAAATCAGATAACTTTTCGTTAGAATAAAATACTCGCTCTTTTGGTTAACTGGAAATCATCGTTGCGTGGAAATTCGTCCATTTTTCCGTCTGACATCGGCCCCTAGGTGTGTTGAACGGGAATGGTAAATACCGGTGGCTGGATTACGGTGCTGGGGTAAACAGCTGGCGCAGCGGTATCGCCGGGAAGAGGAGGGTGACAAAGGACGGCGACGAGGGCTTTGTATCGGCGCTGCAAGCCGTGCGGGTCGGGCGGGAGTTTATCTTCCGGTTCGGTCGGAGAATAACACCCCTGGAGCACCGGAGGACGGAGGAGGGGTGTCTCTCTGTCTCTCTCTCTCTCTCTCTGGCGAAATGCTACATTGCGTGGCGGTGCGTTGCAGCAGAAGTAATCAAACAGTGACCTTTTTGTGCACTGGGCGCCTCAGAGGTCGTGCCTCCGCAGCTGTAGCTCGTCTTGGATGTTATTCTCGAGCCTCTGCTGTTGTCTCGAGATGCTCTTGGTTCGGAGAAGCGAAACTGAAGCTCGCGAACCTCCGGGAAAGCTGTGACTTCACGATTCGGCGAGCTGCAGCGAAGGTGGAACAGGCACAAGTGAACGTACCGAGGAAGATGAACATGTACCGCATCGGCGTGAGCCCAGTCCAGTACCTTGATATTCTGAATCAGTCGAGATGACACGAAGCACACATGTACAATGTACATTATATGGCGAGACACCCCGCCTACACGTAACATGAACTGGCATAGGAACAAACCGGTTGGTCGGGCTGTCGCTTCATGCTCGTGTGTTACTAGCTCGGGACAATGGCTGGCCTAATGGCAAATGACAGCCGATGCTGGTAAATTTGTCGCTACATGCATTGCTAATGACCGTGTGCGGCCACGGGAGCAATCAATGTCGCATTCGGATTCCGGGAGCGTCACACTGACATGCACATGATCATCTTCCAGTCAGCAGATCTGCAGTCGCAGAAATATGCGAGCTGTGATTGCCCATGCTGCCTACGTCCAGCGCCTGCATACGTCACAATGCGCTCGCGCTGTGCAGTGACGCTCCAGGCGCACCGCTGCAAACGTGGCGGACGCGAGAGGAGGCATTATGCAAACGTCATACCATGCCAGACGGGCTTTGCTACTGGCGCGGGGCACTCAATCGGGCTCAACGCGACACGCTCAGCCTGTTCGCCGGGATGATCTCGAATCGGGAAAGCGGCTTACCGCTCGCGTGCCCGTCTCGGGCGCGTCGCAGCGACGATTGCCGACCACCGGCGGTGACGGCGCTGCGCGGGCGGCCGGGGCGGCCGAGTTGAGGACCTCTGACGGGGCGCGGCTGAGTATGGAGCCTCTGGTGGCCAGGTCGCGGACCCGGGCCTGAGAAGACACATCCCGACAAGGCCTCTCGCGTGCCAGGGAAGGTCATAGCGTGCCCACTCGGCTGCAAAAGGTCGCCGGTTTGCACGTGACGCTAGCCGGCGGACCCGCGAGACGGAGAGGTGGTTTAGTTGCGGCCGTGTACGGGGCTAGTGGCTGCCTGGCGACAGACGGCCACTGCAGCTGAGCTGTCAAAGCTCTGCCGCCGGGCACCGGGCAGGTCCGGGCGAGCCGCCGTGAACAGCCCGTCGTCCGGTTATGGAAGAGGTTCCGGGAAGAGACCTGTCCGTCAACTGCCACTAACTTGGCCCCGCGCGGATACGGCGGCGACAGCATTCTGAAGCCGCGTTGCAGCCCGCGCGACAAACCTGCGGACATGGACGGCATATTAGTGTGCCGTCCATGTGTGCCAGAAGTGCTACGGGGAGCGGGGTGAGACGGATGCAGCGACACAGCTCCGCGAAACTAGTAGCGAAAGAGCCGGGAACGGAAAGACTTACGGGACGCAGGTTGCAAACGACCCGCACGTCATATAAACATGGGCTTACCACCCAACCGAACCTATGCCGCCAGTCTATAGTCCTGTGCAGCTATTTGTGACAGCTGTATGCATACCGTCATAATCACTGCAGCCGTGTCGCGCGGGCCTCGAACGCTACACGAGTCCGGCTGCACCTGACCGAAGTGATCGGTGACACTGACCAGAGTGAATCGGTGACGCTGACCAGAGTGAATCGGTGACGCCGGGCAGGCCGGCGACCCAGCCTCGGGCCGGGCCGGCTGCGCCAGCTCGGGTGTCGGCCGCGTCCGCCGGCCGGCGGCGGCCAGATACCGCGCTAGGAATGTCACCGCCGCGTCACGTGACGCTGGCGGCGGCGGGCGGCGCAGACCACGTGACACGCCGAGTCCAAACACGGTGACAGCGCGGCGGCCGCGCC